>PVJS01045388.1:0-16257 GCA_004027185.1 Glis glis
GCCTCCCCCCCACATGTAGCACTGAGAATGATGTTGGTATAATCTCATATATACACATTGTTTATGACAGTAATTCCATGGATTCACTACTTTCTTACCCTTCCCCTTCCCTTGTACCCCTTCCCTTGCACCATTGAGGGTTCTCCATTGTCATTGGAGTCCCTTTTGTGTCCCCACTACTCCCTAAGTTGCGCATATTAATGAAAACATATGACCCTTCATTTTGTGTGATTGGCTAATCTCACTTAACATAATGTTCTCCAGATCTTTCCATTTTCTTGGAAATGCTGTTATTTTGTTCTTCTTTATTGCTGAGTAGAATTCCATTGTGTGTATTTCCCATAAATTTGTGATCCATTCATCTGTTGATGGGCATCTAGGTTGGTTCCATAATTTGGCCACTGTGAATTGTGCTGCTATGAACATGGGTATGCATATATTACTGTTGTTTTCTAGTTTCAATCCCTTTGGTATGATACCCAGTAGTGGAATAGCCGGATCATATGGTGGATCCATTCCCAGTTTTCTGAGGAATCTCCACATTGATCTCCACAGTGGTTTAACTAGTTTGCAATCCCACCAACAGTGTAGAAGAGTTCCAATTTCCCCACATCCTCGCCAACATTTGTTGTTGTTTGACTTCTTAATGCTTGCCATTCTAATTGGGGTCAGATGAATTGGATATTGTATCAGAATTTGCTTGTTAATTATTAAAGGTCATATGTACAGCATTTTAGGCACCTACTTGTGAGATACAGAAGGCCAGAATTTCTTTTCCAAAGTCATCAGTGTGCATTTGATAGGATAGAGCCTCAGGAGGATCTCCATCTTGGACTGATTTTTCTGGAACTCAGTATCACCTCTAAGATCTCTTTGTTATATATAATAGTACAATCAAGATGTTCATTTTGCCTTTTCTGTTCTTTAAAGTAAACAAAACACAAAGCCAGTAATTTGGTAGGGAGCCTGTGAAAATGTTTAAAAATACAAAAGCAAATCTGAAACATAAAGGTTGTTTTTTGTTTTGTTTTGTCTTTTTGTTTCAACATTTTTGGAAGTTTAAAAAACCAAAGACTACTTACCATATCTATACTACAGCAAGAAAATGATTATTCAGATGTGTACACTGTTGAAGATGACTTTATAATTTTATGACCCTCCCCATACACACAACCATAGCCACGGACTTTTCATCCCCTGCACGTTTTTGAGGATGGGGACCAATGTAAGTCCCTGTCCTATACCACATAGCTCCTGGGTGGGCAGGTATGCCACGAAGGCTAAGCTGAAAATGAGAAAGGCCACATCGTTGAAATGTGCTGCTGACCTAGCATGGGTGATGATCAGCGCACGGTGGTCCAGTTGTCCTACATTGTGCCTCCATCCCTGTGTGCACTCAGTGCTCATTTCTTTTTTTTTTTTTTTTTTTTGCGGTACCGGGGATTGAACCCAGGGGCGTTCTACCTCCGCGCTACACCCCCGGCCCTATTTTTTGTACTTTATTTTGAAACCGGGTCTCACGAAATTGCGGAGGGCCTCACTAAGTAGAGAGAGAGAGAGAGAAACAGAGAGCTGAGGCTGGCCGCGAACCCAGATCCTCTGGTCTCCGCCTCCCAAAGTACTGGGATTACAAGCGTGCGCCACCACGCCCGTCTTCAGTGCTCATTTCTTAGGTGATGTCAGTACATGGGGTGACACGGAGCACACTCACGACTCAAGAGTCACTGTTTTTGGCAAATGGATTATTTTCAAAATCAAGTTTTGTTGTTGTTAGGAAAATTTTAACATTGCTGAATTTCTTTGGGGGTTATAAAGGTTGGTCTCTTTTTTCTTTCTTTGTATTTAAAACTGCCCAAGTTAGAAGTTCATTCTCATGCCCAAATCCATCTTCTTAGTATTTGTCTATTTTTTTATCTTATTTGAAAGGAACATTATCTACAACATAATTTCTTTATTCAGAATAACATTTCTTTCTGACATTAAGACAGCTTGGATACATTTATATAATTAAAACTCTTTTATCTTGATTTTGCTAGATCTGTGACTACTTTAGCCAGTAAAAGCAAATTTTATTTTGGCCTTTATAATGAGTTTATGTACTTGAAACATCCTGTTAGGACTGTATTGGTCTTTCAATTGTGAGATAAATAATTCTTTCAAAGATTTGGCCACATGACCACAGAATTATTAATACTTGCTATTGATGAGGCAACCTTGTATGTTCATGTTCCTGGGCTGGATTCACAAGTGAAATGGAAGTGGGAGTAAAAAGAGAATTTTCCCACCAAATGCAAAATATAAAGAAAATAAAAATTACAGTGTCCTAATTCTACCATCTGTAATTAGAAACTTTTCCAATGTTGACATTTTTTTCCTTCTTGTATTTTTTGTAGATATAAACACTTTTAAACAAAATTGGGGTGATATTGAGCACATTGATTTATCACCTGCTTTTCCAATAAACACTGCTTAAGAACATTTTCCCATTTGTTAAATATTTTACACATTTTAAAACTTTACTGTTGGATATTTATGATTTTAAATTATCTAAAATTATATTACTCAGACAACATCTTTGTACATATCTTTATGTATATCTTGAAAAACTTAAAAGAAAATTCATTCTTTCTTCAATGTATTGATTTGCAAGGAATGAAAATTCCATTCAGTTTTTTTTTTCTTTCCAGGAATACAGTTAAGCTCTCTTGTTTGAAAGAATCTGTTTTTATAACACCATCATATTGGTTTATCCAGAATAATGCAGTAACATCACATTTATCTAACATCATTAGGGAGCTTTTTATAAATAATTTTTTTTTTTGCAGTACTGGCGATTGAACCCAGGGTCATTTTACCTCTGAGCTACATCCCCAGCCCTATTTTTCATTCTTTATTTTGAAACAGGGTCTCACTAAGTTGCAGAGGGCCTCACTAAGTAGCTGAGGCTGGCCGCGAACCCAGATCTTCCGGTCTCAGCCTCCCAAGTACTGGGATTACAAGCGCGCACCACCATGCCCGGCTCAGTGACGTGTTATTTTTAAAAATGAGAACTGAATAAAAATTGTAGCACAATTTTAAATAAATAGGTAAGAAATACATAAATAACAATAAATTTGGCACTTTACTTTGGGAAAGTCTGACATTTGCTTGTGAATTGGTGCCTTGAAGGGTTGCAACTTGTGAGTTATTGTGAAGTGTGGGAAGACAGGGTTACCTGAAATCAGACGGAGTGTTGGGACACCAGGTGTGGATGGGTGTGACTCATAGCACACCAGGGAAACTGAGGTCACTCCTAGATGTTTGAGGCATAGGTTATGTGCATTCAGTGTATCCTTATGCAGCTGGGCTTAGCCTGGGTGCAGTCTTTTGCAGTTACCTATTGTTCCTTGCAATTAAATCATGCATAAACAAGGAAATTTGAGTTATGCTTGAGTTGTTCACTTGGAACACGTGCAGGTGTTAAGCAAAACCAAACATTCTATGTGGTGACACAGTGACAGCCAGGGGATAGCTGCTACGTGAAATTCCTCTTGTCCTCTAAGCAGAATTCTTGTACTAAAACACTTCGAAAACAGTGTGGCGTCAGAGTTAACACTATATAAATGTCGGCAATAACAGTGACACTAATTTAAAAAAATGATGCTTATTGGCATTCCTGGGGTTCTGTCTGTGTTTTAGTTATGATGGCTCACTGCCGTTTAGTTATAATGGCACTTCCTGTCTCTTCCTAATGGACTTACTTCTCAATCTTTTGTCACTCGTAATTGAGTTTATTATGCTTAGAATGTATCTAATATCAGGTCCAGAATGGGAGAGGCTGAGGGGTACACAGACTTTAGGTTATAGGTTACCTGTGGCAGCTATTTTACCTACTTGAACTATCTTATTAATGATTTATTGCCCATGTATCATTTGTAAGGCTGTTGGAGAAATAGCTTATGTTTTAAGTGAGATTATTAATCATGCAGAATTTCCAGGTTTTCCATTTTCTTAGGAAAAAAATCAACATGACAACATGTCTTCCAGTTCCCATTGCAACTTGCAGTGAAGTGTGTTTAAATTCATGCATCTGAAGAAGTTGCTGATAATTTTCTTTAGGTTGTTGAGGTTCGCTTCTATTTACCACCAATTCTGTGTTTGCGCAATGAGTTCATCTTTGGGAGGGGGCTGGCAAGTGTGATTTCAGAAGACCCTTCCTCTCCCCAGTGACAGTGTAATTGGAAGCCCAGATCCTCCCTTAGAGTCTTTTTCCAACTCCCTGAGAAAGACGTTTTCAACATAAGCACTTGCCAGGAAGTCTCGCAATTCCTGCTTTAGGAAGTTTAATAAGATGACGGATCAAAATGCCATCTAGATTTAGAAAGCCTTGTTAGTATATTATGTAGGTGTTCCGGTGAAATCTTTAGTTATGCAGAGGTGCTCTAAATAGCAATGGAGTATTTTGATTTTTAATTTCTAATCTGACTTTGGATTTTAAATTTTGTTTCTCTACAACTTATAGATCTATTTGGACTGCTTGACCTTGTTGGGTGATTGCTGTTAACTACCAGACTTGTGTGGAAAAGGGAGCTTGCCTTCTCAACTTTTTACCAAAGACCTGGGAAAAGTAAGTAATTTTTAAATTGCAATTTAAAATTCTGTTATACTTCTTTCTGAAAGTTTACAATGGGTCTGGGGCTTTTCTACTTTATTTCATTCCTGGCTTAGTAAATTTTATGTGCTTTTATGAATTTCTAATGTGGAAGGGGACTCCGAAGGCTTCTTTATGAAAACTTCCAAGAGATCAGGATGACTTTCTGCATCGTGCCATCATGTAGGGTTTTGTCAGTGAGCCCTCAAGGTTGCAGTAAAACCTCAATAAGGATTGCAGTGGATGAATTAAGCTGTAGCCATAAGACAGTATAAGATGGTGTGACACAAAGGTGAGGCGAGTTGTCGGAGCTTCAGGTGTTTTATTTAGATGTGTAGGCATTTTGAATAGGCTCTTTGGAATGAATTCTACTTGTTTCTTTTCTTGTCTGGAAAGGAAAGCAAGACAGGGCTCACTTATCTAATAAATCCCTCATGTAGTTTGAAGGAATCAATGTACCTCTCACTGTTATTATAACTTTCGAGGTACTCTTAGGCATTGTAATTGAGATACCTGTATGAAGGATCCACCCAAGGGCTTCACACTTGCTAAGCAAAGGCTCTACCAAGGAACTGCACACTATAGCCCTTTTGTTGTCTTTGAAAAAATTGCTTGGAAACAGAAAGTAAGTTCTGTTTTATTTCCTGATCTTTTTGAAAAGGTAAAATATAATTGGTTCATCCTACTTTTTTGTAGCTACAACTTGGAAGAACGGAGGACCAAATGCCTGTAAGAATGTATGCAAAACAAATCACACACACACATGCATGTACACGTGCACACGCAAACATATGAATCTCCTTCCTGGCATGTTCCAGAAACAATGCCATTGATAATAGGAACTGTTTTCCCATTAAATTACTAGGTAGTTTTCTAAACTTCGTATGCCTCATATGCTATAACTTCTCTCCATTTCTGACAGTACGAATGAGCTAATAGAAACATGTTTAAGACAAAAGAGAACAGAAAAGAGCTTTACTCTAGAAGTTCTATAGGCACATTAAAAAATGAGATAAAATTTTATAGATTTTATTGTCATATTGTATTTACTAAATACAGTTATTATTTACTAGAGATTGAACCCAGGGGCATTCTACCTCCAAGCTACACCCCCAGTCTCATTTTATTTTTATTTTGAAATAGGGTCTTGCTAAGTTGCTGAGGCTGACCTTGAACCTGTGATACTCCTGTCTCAGCCTTCCAAATACTGGGATTACAGGCATGTGCTACCATGCCTGGCTCTAATTATAATTAAATTATGTGTTTTATAATATGATAATAAAGTAAGAGTGTAATTGGGAAAGCTTATTTGAAACTTCTTTAAATATTTGAGCTGAAAGATATGCCTCTGTGTGTGTGTGTGTATGCATTGCACACACACATGGATATAATTTCTGAGAGCTGTCGAGACTGCTAAAATATAAATGCATTGAAAATAAGGACTTTGAAAATTTTCAACAAAAATAATTTTGTTACAGTGAAATATTTTCAGTAGTGAAACATTGTCTGTGAAATTTTTTAAGTTACAGGAATTTATTTAGTTTCATTTTGTTGTCTTACAGTCACTTATTAGTCTCGAGATAAAGGAAATCGTTTGTGTTGTAGCTGCTATTCCATCTTGGAAGGATATTTGAAAGAGGATTATGTTGGAAGGCACCAGTCTATCCCCAGGAGTGGAAAGAAAAGGGCAAAAGATGAATTCTCTGGGCTTCAGGGTCCAGATGTGTAGATTAGAAATATAGCTTATCCTCAGAAAATAAGCCACTTAAACTGCTTTTCAAATAATTTAGCATTTCTTTAAAATTTTAGACCACTTCTAGTGAAATATTTTCCTTCCGTTATATCAAAATATTCCCTTTTGGGAGACATGGTGGCATTGTTGTAAAAGTTATGTTTCCGTTTTGTAGAGGCAGGGAAGGCAACAGAGGGACTTGTTTACCACGATTAGCTAAAGACATCCCTTGTGTTACCAAGGGACTGTGGTGAAAAGATTCTTACTTACTACAGTTGATGTTATAAATGAATATTTACATGCATAGGAGGATGTTCACAGTTCATCCTGAAGTTAAAAACAACAATAACAACAGCAGAACAAAGGTTACAATGCAGGAGTATGCTGCCTATAAATCTAGTTCTGAAGAACTAGTTATATGGACGTTAACATGAAGGATTGGGGAAGGGAAGAGAGAAGTCCTTTCTGAAGTTTATGAAAGTCACAAGAGAATGTTTCCAGTAGCGCTTGGAAAACGGTTCAGAATACTTTACTGTTTCGGTGGTTTCCTTTGGGAAGGCGTACACGGTTTTAGAGAAAATGTTGACCCCCAGGCAACACCCATACTTCTTCTTAACCTCCTTCTGTACTCTACTTTTCTTAATCACATATGTGTTTTCTAAGTCTTCCTTGTTTTAAACATTTTATTTAATTGTTGAAGGTAGACTTCTGGAAACTTGAGTCTGTAATGGTGGCAAAATATAGATGTGCTTCCAAAAATTAGCCTTGGATTGTTTTAAAAGAAACTAGAAATACTCCTATTTTATTAACCTATTTAATACATATATATGCTTATTTTTATGTTAATACTATGAGTAGTTTATGCTACAAATTGTTCAGTAACCCTTCTTTTCCAGTTAACAATAAATAATGAATATCCATGCTAATAAATATTTATGTACATCATTTTTAGTGAAAGAGAAAGAATCAGATCTTAGTCTTATGTTTAATTTGAGGCTATTATGGTTTTTAGAAAGGAGTGTTAATATGTGAAATATGTGGTGTAGGTTTTTCATCTGAGAACAGAAAGCAGAATAGGATTCATCTTCTATAATCTCCACAGTGTTTGTTGTAACCAGACGTATTCTGTAGAGCAGGTTCATGGGGCTAAGTATGTGTTCAAAACAGTGTCACTGGCTGACAGGTTCTATATGTAAAGATTTGTGTCTTTGTTGGTCCCTTTGCTCTATTACAAGAATGCAGGTGACATGCTCTTTCTGCCTAGTTGTAGTAATCAATATTCCTCTCCTAAGGGAGGAGTCTTACCCACAGTTTTCTCCCTCCAAATAACTAAGCAACTTAGACAGTGTTGAGTACAGAGGGAACATTTGACAGACATTGGAATATAATTTATTTGTGGAACAAATTGCAATCCACATTAATTGGAGATGCAAAATGTTCTGCAGACTTTATATGCTTTCTCAATTTTTAGTTCGTTTTACTAAGCCAGTGTTTGTTGAACATCTACTATGTCCCAGGCACTATGTTAGGAACTCACCATTCAAAGGTGAATGGGGAAGCTCTCGTGCATGGTGGCGTATGCCTCTAACCCCAGCTACTTCAGAGGAATGTTAAATTAGAGGGCAGCCTGGACGATTTAGTGAGATCCTGTCTCGAAAAGAAAAGGAAAGAAAAGAAAAGAGCAGATGAATGAGGGATACCCTTGTTTTCAGGGAACTTAATTTGAGTTTCAAATTCAGACCCAAGTAACATTTATTCAGCATGTACCATGCAACCAGCAGTTGAATGGATGTTCTTAAATGAGATGTTGGACTACTAAAATTCAGTAATATTTATTGGTCATATCCTCCAAAATAAGCCAGGAATGGAATTTTTCTAATCTGTAGTTTTTTATCTCCCATTTTATATTTTTTAAACTTTTATATCTGCTGTTTCTTGGTAAATTAAATTAGGAAATGGGAGAAAATTAAACATTAAATTGATAAACTTAGGTTAATGACTTTTTAAAAATTTTGGTGGTTCTGGGAATTGAACCAAGGGCTCTAACACTGAGCTACATCCCTAGCCTAGAGCAATGCTTTTGAAACCCATGTACATATAATGTAGTTGTGGTTTCTTCTAGTAAATAGAATTACAAAAGTTGTGATAATAGGTTCGTGTACCTGGTTCATTGGGAATTTAGGGGGAAAAAATCCTCATCCAAACGGGGGCCCCTTTTGCTCAGATACCTTTCAAAAGAGGACAAAGTTGCCAACAGGTAGGACAGAATTTAACACTGCTGGCATGCGCCATGTTTATCCCAGGATAGCCCTAAGCTGTTTTTAAACCAGAGTCACATTCTCTTGTAGCCACTGCATCCCCTCTCGTGAACCATAAAGGGATGGTGGAGGCTTTGCTTCAAGCTCTGTGTCCCCGAGCAGAGTAGGAAGTCATGGGTTTTAAGAGATGGAAAATGTCATTGGAAATCAGCATTGCTTCTGGGCTTTGGGAAACTCTGGGGTTTCTTTCATCTTCCAGGGGAGCAGCAGTGAGCCGAGAACGGAAACCAAAGCCCCGGAGAGGCTCATAGCTCATCTCTGCCTCTGCTGCTGTTACTGGAAAAGAGGAAGCTGAGGGCCTCTAAATAGCTCTGAAGCCTTGGGATGCAGAGCCCAGGTGTTCTGGGCATAGAACACGCAGAGCTCCTTTTTTTGTGTGTGTATGGTACTGGGAATTGAACCCCAGGGTTTTCTATCTCCAAGCTATACCTCCAGCCCTTTTTATTTTGTATTTTATTTTTGGTTTGGAAGCAGGGTCTTGCTTGGTTCCTGAGACTGTCCTTGAACCCGTGATCTTCCTGTCTCAGCCTCCCAGGTACTGGGATTGCAGGCCTGTCCCACCACGCCTTACCGCACAGAGTTTCTTAATCCCATTAACTGAAAGGAGAAGAGAAACAGCAGCAGGATGGGTCTCTTAGAATATTGCTGCACAGCAAAAACAAACTTAGACTTTTGACAGAGTTTATTTTTTAACCACAAATTTAAAGTTGTCCAGAGACTCGTGATGTTTCTCCCTTTTGAGATTTTTCCATCTTAGATTGCTGGAAGAGCAAGGGCAGTTGGATGAAAACACAGCGTTGACCAAGGCGTATTTTTGTAGTCTCTGGCCGCTGAGTTTTGCACTTTAAAAGCAAACATGGCCTATGTATTCTTGACTGTGAAAAGCAGACTCTATCAATATTTTAAACATGAGTTTAAACAATATTTTAAACATGAGTTTAAAAACCATGTCCAGGTTGCCTTCCCCCGTTGTGTGATCCCTTAACACTTAAGGAAGGAAAGTGAGATTGCATCCTACATTGGGCCCTTTTATTGGTGAACTAATTGCTGTTTTCTTGCATTTAAGGAAGGTGTTAAACTCTTCCTTTGATGTTTAACAACAGACTCCAGTGGTGTATCATAGCCCTTGATGCTTATCTGGTGCTTGGATGAAGATCAGCTTCAGCAAATTAGATTTTGATTCTTTTTTTTTTTTTTTTTTGGTACTGGGGATTGAACCCAGCATTCTACCTCCAAGCTACATCCCCAGCCCTCTTTATTTTATCTTATTTTGAAACAGGGTCCCTGCTTGGTTGCTGGAGGTCTCCTTAAGTTGCTCAGGCTGGCCTTGAACCCTGCAATCCTCCTGTCTCAGCCTCCCAAGTACGGGGATTACCAGGCTTGTGCCACCTTGCCCGGTGATAGTTACATTTTGTTCTGCAGCTACACAACAGAATGGCAGTTACTTCCATTCAACAAAAAATTTAGTGGGTCCCTGTGTGGCCCTTTACATAAGTTGTTTTCAAATCTTTCAAATGCCACAAAACCTTGCAAACAGTGTCTGTTTTATAGATAAGAAAAACAAGGCCTAACGAGTGATTAGAAAACTTGCTCAAGATTGCATTGCTGAAAAACAGTCGGGGATGTGATCCGGGATTTTGGCTGACCCCAGAGCTTTTACTATAATGGGGTTGCCTTTTAAGAGGAGATAATCAATGGAGCAAGGATCCTGAGGAGTTGGGATGGAGAAAAACAAGTAGTTAGCCATGGGCGCCTCATTTATTCACGTACTCAATACATTTGTATCAAGTGTCTGTTTTGTGCTGAACACACTGCAAGGTGCTGGTGAGTTGGTGGTGGGCAAGACGTAATCAGTCCCTCGCCAGCTCCAAGGAGGAAATAAGGGTGCAAGAGTTTATGATATGTTGTGCCACCAAAAGGCCACAGGGTCTTGTTTAGGAGAGCACATATACATGCATACATACATACATACACACACATATGTGCTAGCAACCTAGTGAGACCCTCTTTCAAAAAAAAATATATATAGTGTGTGTGTGTGTTACTAGGTATTGAACCCTGGGGCATTATGCCTATGAGTTATACCCCCAGCCCTGTTTTATTTTTTATTTTGAAATAGCATCTCACTAAGTCACCACACTGGCCTCAAACTTGTGATCCTCCCATCTCAGCCTCCTAAGTACCTATATGTAGTTTTATAAGACATGGAGTTTTTTTTTTTTAAGTACTGGGGATTGAACCCAGAGGCATTCTACCTCCGTGCTACATCCCCAGCCCGATTTAATTTCTTATTTGGAAACAGGATCTCACTGGGTTGCTGAGAGCCTTGCTAAATTGTTGAGGTTGGCTTTCAACCTAAGATTCTCCTGTCTCAGCCTCCCAAGTACTGGGATTACAAGCGTGTGCCACCACACCCGGCTAGACATGGAGTTTTGACACCTTAACAGGTCATTTAGTTTTATTCTTTGACATCCGTTTATGCAAGTCAACAGAAAGGTGACTTCCCTAGAATAGTTGCAGTTGTCTTTTCTGCTTGAGCTGCCCAGGGCATGCAGAAGTGGAGGCAGGAGTGAAATCATATTGAATTTTAAACAAAGTCTTACAAACAGACATTTTTGGACAATTACCTGGCAAGCACTGTGTCTAATTCAGCTTTGATTCCCCACTTTTTTTTTTTTTTTGCAGTACCGGGGATTGAACCTAGGGGCGTCCTACCTCCGCGCTACACCCCTGGCCCTATTTATTTATTTAGTTAGTTAGTTAGTTAGTTAGTTAGTTAGTTATTTTTGTGGTACCGGGGATTGAACTCAGGGGCGTTCTACCTCCGCGCTACACCCCCGGCCCTATTTTTTTTTTTATACTTCATTTTGAAACCGGGTCTCACGAAGTTGCGGAGGGCCTCACTAGGTAGAGAGAGAGAGAGAGAGAGAGAGAGCGAGCGAGCTGAGGCTGGCCGCGAACCCGGATCCTCCGGTCTCCGCCTCCCAAAGTACTGGGATTACAAGCGTGCGCCACCACGCCTGGCCGATTCCCCACTTTTTATAGGAGGTAACTTAGCATAGTGCCTAGTATGTGTCAAGTACCCACCGACGCTCATTTATTGGCTCAGTGATAGGAAATAAAGAAGCAAGGGAAAAGGAAACTCACAGGTAGGGAGCTACATTCAGATGATACCAAAAAGACTGTGAGGGTGGCAATAAAGTAAAACAATGGATAAGCAAGGAGCACACACGCATGTGACCGACTTCATTCGCTTCTGCAAACTGTTTCAATACCCAGGGGTGAAGAAATCTGGACATGCAATTGGATTCTGGTGCTTCAGAGCGCCTGCAGCCTTCCTGGGACCTAATGTGGTGCTTCTGACTTTCTGTGCACATCTGCGCCTCTAATGTCCCTCCCCCACTGTTTTACTTTTTGAGACTCTCAGCTTTGAGGCACAGTAAGTTGAGTGGCCATACATGCCAGTGTTCTGGAATGATCCTCGCTGCCCCTGCTGTTCTGGTATAATTTTCAAGAGGATCCCCTTTCAGTATCAAAAGTGTCCTGGTTTGGGTGATAAAGTAAAGGAATTTTGTCACATCCTGTGTCTTTAAAACAAAAATCTTTAGAGCATTCAAACTGCTTTGATGCATTAACTTAATGTGGATGTAGTGTCGGTAAAATGACATAGACTAGTGTTTGATGTTTTACAGTTAAGTAGAAAAAAGAGAAAGTGAGCTGTGGCTGAAAAGACTGAGATGTAGAGAGAAATTAATGGGTTTCCACAAAGTGAACTTTAATTACAACCAGTTGCTGGCATAGCTGGACGAGAAGGGCGCTTACAGGTTATCAGGATGATGGGGAGTGTAGAGGGAATCGCACCTCCTTTGAGAAAATCTTATTGCTGGTTTTGGTGTTTCTACAGCACTGGTAATTTAATTCAGATGCATTCTCATTTATTTTCTATGAAGGAAGTAAAAGAAACTATTTCTTAGAACAAAGGCTTTGTTAGATTTAAAGAAATGACTGGAGGGGAAATTTGTTAAATTCAGATTTTTCCCTTAAATCTTGTTAAATTGTGTCTCTTGGTGAAAATGGTAATATTTTAATCAAATGAGATATTCACATAGGGACTCCAAGAACATTAACAATGTACATTGGGATTTTCTCTTAATAAATGAGGTTATGTTGCTTTTATGGTACATAAACACAGATTTGAAAAAAGAAACTAGAGTTTTGTCATACAAATGTATGTAAAGGCTTTTGGTGTTCAGGTAATACTTGACAATAACTGCGATACAAGACTTGGATGCAGGATTAAAAACATGCTTCTGATCAGTCTTTTCCATATTAATGTTTTATGAGCTAGTGGAGCCTTCGCCTAGAGGTCCCATAGTTACTTGTTCCCTGTGGTGTTTATCTTTCGAAGGAGGCCACCCTTTCAGAGTACAGGGACTGTTTCTAAATACTTCTAAAATTCTTTTCATCTCGAAATTAAATTCTGATTCTGCCACTGGCTATGCATAAGTGAGTTCTTTTTCTGAGCCTGTTTCCCAGCCTATAAAATGGAAATAGTAATGTCTGCTGCTTAGTTTATTAATAAGATGCTTATTCATTCCTGACTGTGGGGTAGACACCAAATGTATAACATAAAGAGTGGCATTCTCCCAGGCCCCCGAACCAATAGCAGATACTCAGGATGGAGGGGCATATGATTGTTGGAAGAGTGATGTTCAAAATAGTTAACAACCAGTGTCTGGCAATTGGGATGGGTGTTGACCATAACCTTCCTGGATGGTCATCATGGCCCGCCTCCACTGAGTATCAACCTATATTGTCAGTGTCCAGAAATCTCCATTTCATCTATGATGTTTTGCAATGAAGCCCATCAAGCCTGGTTAAATTAAATGCCCTTTCCTTGGAGTTGATCAGGAAAGAAATTATCTTCATGTGAGGAGGTGAGCCTGGCCTTCATGCCTTGAGTCCTGTCTCAAAGGTTCTCCTTTGGTGAGGCATGGTGGTGCACACTTGTAATCCCAGTTCTTGGAGGCTGAGACAGGAGGATCTGGGTTCGCGGCCAGCCTCAGCTACTTAGTGAGGCCCTCCGCAACTTAGTGAGACCCTGTTTCAACATAAAGAATAAAACATAGGACTGGGGGTGTAGCTCAGAGGTAGAATGCCCCTGGGTTCAATCCTCAGTACCACACACACACAAAAAAGGTTCTCCTTTCCTTTAGGGTCCTTGCTAATCACCGCTACCAATACTGTGATAGCTCTTTGGGGACTCTGTGTTCCTATTTTCCATTCCATCCCACATCCATAAATATTTCTTTAATTCCCTACAGAAGATAGAAGTTGAGTTGATAACTTTCAACAAAACTGAGAGTTCCATAAAAATTGACTTCTAAGATATGGCAGACCTGGGCATATCCTTAGTGGGTCCCCTCCAAGGCTGCCTCTGAGCTAGACATCCAACCCTCACCTCCAAAGGGACTCTCAACACATGTACATCAGAGAGACTGATGACCTGGAGTGGGGGTTTTTCTTCCCTCTGCCAAGTCTTTCCATGCTAGTTTCCATTTTTTATTTCAGGATCTATCTCTTCCCTCTCATAGGAAAGTCCTAAGCCCTTTCCACACACAGGGGACAGAATAGCCACAGCTATCAAGAAGTCTAGTATTAGTACAAAAGCTTCCCATATTATCCTAGGACTTCCTGTCTTAGGACAGTGTTGAGTTGGTTTAGCCTTATTGGGCGTGGATATGGGGAAGAGTCTTCAAGAAGGAATGTTGTGGACTTTTCCTACTGACAGACTAAGGTGGTTCTCCCAAGGTAAGGTCAGGAGTGTTATTAGGAAGGTAGGGAACACAGCAAGCCCGAGTTCCAGTCCTGGCTTTGCTCTCTGCCTGTGTGACCTGGGACATACCAGAGACTTCTCCCTAGGATTCTCATTTTCTAATCCATTAAATGAGTTTCACAAGCCGGGCGTGGTGGTGCACGCTTGTAGTCCCAGTACTTTGGGAGACGGAGACCAGAGGATCTGGGTTCGCGGCCAGCCTCAGCTCTCTCTCTCTCTCTCTTTCTCTCTCTACTTAGTGAAGCCCTCTGAAACTTCATGAGACCCGGTTTCAAATTAAGTATAAAAAAAATAGGGCTGGGGGTGTAGCGCGGAGGTAGAATGCCCCTGGGTTCAATCCCCGGTACCGCAAAAAAAAAAAAAAAATGAGTTTCACATGTTATATGATTTTTAAGTTCCTTGTCAATCAAGAATTCTATAAATCTGTAATAACTCCTAGAAGTATCTAGTATAGTTTTTAAATGTGCTTTTATTGGTGCATTATAGTCTCACATCACAATGAAAATCAAGCTGACAGTAACATATATGCACACAGCACTTGGTGCACCCCCGCCTCCCCTTCCCCCCAATACAGAGTACTGAGATTGATGTTGGTTTATTCTCATGTGTACATGTGGTTGATGGTAGTAATTCCATTAATGAACTTCATTCTTCCCCTCCCCCTTCCTTTAGACCACTTCCCTGACTCCACTGAGGCTTCTCCACTATTGTCTGGAGTCCCTTTTGTATCCCCACTACTCCTAGCTTGTGCATATTAGAGAAAACATATGACCCTTCTTTTTCTGTGATTGGCTGATCTCACTTAACATAATGTTCTCCAGGTCCTTCCATTTTCTTGTAAATTATTTTGTTCTTCTTTATTTCTGAGTAGAATTCCATTATGTGTATTTTCCATAATTTTGTGATCCATTCGTCTGTTGATGGACACCTAGGTTGGTTCCATAATTTGGCTATTGTGAATTGCTGCTATGAACAAGGGTATGCATAAATTGCTGTAGTTTTCTGGTTTCAATCCCTTTGGAATGATACCCAGTAGTGGTATAGCTGGGTCATATGGTGGATCCATTCCCAGTTTTCTGAGGAATCTCCACACTGATCTCCATAGTGGTTGAACTAGTTTGCACTCCTACCAACAGTCCAGGAGAGTCCCTATTTCCCCACATCATCACCAACATTTATTGTTGTTTGCCTTCTTAATGATTGCCATTCTGATTGGGGTTAGATGAAATCTCAGAGTAGTTTTGATTTGCATCTCCCTGATTGCTAATGATGTTGAATATTTTTTCATGTATCTATTGCCCATTTGTATCTCTTCTTTCGTGAAGTATCTATTCAGTTCGGTTGCCCATTTCTTGATAGGGTTATTTGTTTTTTTAGTGTAAAGCCTTTTAAGTTCTTTGTATATCCTAGATATTAGTCCTCTGTCAGAGGGATAGCTTGCAAAGATCTTTTTTTTATTTATTTTTTTTTTATGGTACCGGGGATGGAACGCAGGGGCGTTCTACCTCCGCGCTATGCCCCCGGCCCTACTTTTTATACTTTATTTTGAAACCGTGTCTCACAAAGTTGCGGAGGACCTCACTAAGTAGAGAGAGAGAGAGAGAGAGAGAGAGACAGGGAGGGAGGGAAGGAGAGAGAACACTCGCTTGCGAGCACGCGCGAGCTGAGGCTGGCCGCGAACCCGGATCCTCCGGTCTCCGCCTCCCAAAGTACTGGGATTACAAGCGTGCGCCACCACGCC
>PVJS01045389.1:0-16255 GCA_004027185.1 Glis glis
CCCCCCTCTCCATCCATCCATCCTCTCCCATCCATCCATCCATCCTCCTCTCCACCCATCCATCCATCCTTCTCTCCACCCATCCATCCCTCCCCCTCTCCATCCTCCTCTCCATCCATCCATCCTTCCCTCCCCCTCTCCATCCATCCATCCATCCATCCATCCGTCCGTCCGTCCGTCCGCCCGTCCGTCCATCCATCCATCCATCCATCCATGTCAGCTGTTACACGACTTTGCTTCCACCGCCACACAGCTCACCCCACCCACCTCACCCACCCCATTCCTCCATCCTTCCATCCACATGCCCATCTCCAAACATCCATGGAACCCTTGCTCCTGGCCCTGGCACACCACAGGTAGGGTCTGGCTCTTGAGAGGATTCTGAGGAAGGAGACATCAGAAGCCAGTGACAAGCCAGTGCAGCAGCTGGGACAGTAAAGCTGTCCTTCCAGAGGAGGGGTCGTCAGCTATCTGGGAAGACTTCTTAGAAGAAGTGGCTTCTGGATAGGGCACTGAAGGATGAATAGGAGTCTGCTGAGCAGAAGTGGGTGTTAAGGAAGTGGGGTGGGAGTTTTTACTCTCTCAGGTCTGGAGACTCTCCTCTGGTCTGGCATCCTGGCAGCACTTTAGAGCATCTTCTATTAAGTCCTCACCACAATCCCAAGAGGGAGGGATTATTGTTTTCACTTTACAGATGAGCAAACTGAGGCTCAGACAGAGAGAAGTCCCTTGTGCAGGCTTTCCCTGCTCAGAGAAGAAGGGGAGCAGCATGTGCAAAGGCCCTGGGTGGAGAGGCCACTCCAGCATGGAGTTTCTACAGCACGAATCAGATCTTGACTCTCCCTGGACCAAAACCCTCCTGTGCTCTCTAGTGTCCTCTGGACAGAGTCCAAACCCCTCGCGTTAGCACCTATGCATCTACTCATTCCGTACACACTCCCTGTGCCCAGCCCTGCTCTCATGGGGCTCACAGTCCAGTGGGGGAGACAGCCCCAGCCCCGGACAGTGACAAGTCAGGAAGGGCAGCCCTTGGGTGTGGGAGCCCAGGAGCTGGAGGGGCCTGAGGAGCCATCAGACCCAGGCCAGGGGGCAGGGGTTCAGGGAGGGCTTCCTGGAGGAGACAGCTTTGGAGCTGAGGCCAGGAGAGTGGGAAGAGTGTGTAACAGAGGGAACTGGAAATGCAAAGGCCCAAGCACTTAGAAACCATAAGCCGGGCGTGGTGGCGCCTGTCCGTAGGATCGCGGGTTCGCGGCCAGCCTCAGCAACTTAGCGAGCCCCTCAGCAACTTAGTGAAACCCTGTTTCAAAATAAAAAATTAAAAGGGCTGGGGGTGTAGCTTGGTGGTAGGATACCCTGGGGTTCAATCCCTAGTACAGAAGAAAGAGAAAGAAGAAGGAAGCAAGGAAGCAAGGAAGCAAGGAAGGAAGGAAGGAAGGAAGGGAAAGATTTCATGGCTGTGATGGTGCCCACCCCATGTAACACGAGGCGGGGACTCGGATGGCCGGGCAGGTGGGTGGGGCCGGCAGGGAATGACTTGCCGGGGACACGGGTGTGGAGGGCTGGGCTGAGGCTTGGAGGGACACTGGGGTCTGGGCCCGGGAAGGAGAGCTGGACGGCATGTCCAGGCCTCGCGGCTGGATGGAGCTGAGCTCTGCGTGGCCGGTGTGGCCAGCAGTGGCCGGCCTGTCGGGTGACCTCCGGAGTCCGCTGGGCTGGAGGGCGCCCCGTGCTGCCTCCCAGCTCCCCGGGCTTTTTTCTCACTCTTCCTTGTCGCTTCTTCCTCTTCTCTCTCTTACCTCCCTTTCCCTTATCTCTCTCTGTATAATTCATGCTTTCTTTTTCTCTTCTCTTCTCCTTCTTTCCTTCCTTCCTTTATTTATTTATTTTTTGTACTGGGGACCGGACCCAGGGGCATTCTGCCTCCAATCTACACCACCAGCCCTTTAAAAAATGTTTTTGATGCCAGATGTGGTGGCTCACACTTGTAATCCTAGCACTTGGGAGGCTGAGAAAGGAGGATTGCAGGTTCAAGCTTCAGCAACTTAGCGAGACCCTGTTTCAAAATAAAACAGGGTTGAGGGTGTAGCTCAGAGGTAGAACATCCCTGGGTTCAATCCCCAGTACCACACACACACAAAAAAAATTTTTTAATCGGGTGTGGTGGCTCACACCTGTAATCCCAGTACTCAGGAGGCTGAGACAGGAGGATCTCAGGTTCAAGGATAGCCTCAGTAAGTAGTGAGACTCTCATCAACCAAGTGAGACCCTGTTTCAAAATAAAAATAAATGCCGGGCGTGGTGGCGCACGCTTGTAATCCCAGTACTTTGGGAGGCGGAGACCAGAGGATCCGGGTTCGCGGCCAGCCTCAGCACGCATGCGCGCGCGATCGATCGATGGATCGATCGATCTATCTCTCTCTCTTTCTCTGTCTCTCTCCCTCTCTCTCTCTCTGTCTCTCTCTCTCTACCTAGTGAGGCCCTCCGCAACTTCGTGAGACCCGGTTTCAAAAATAAAGCATTAAAAAATAGGGCCGGGGGTGTAGCGCGGAGGTAGAACGCCCCTGCGTTCAATCCCCGGTACCGCAAAAAAAAAAATAAATAAAAATAAAAATAAAAATAAAATAGGTCTGGGGGTGTAGCTCAGAGGTAGAATGTCCCTGGGTTCAATCCCCAATATCATAAAAATGTAAAAAAAAATTGTTTTTGAAAGAGGGTCTTGAAGCTGGGCGTGGTGGTGCATGCTTGTAATCCCAGTACTTGGGAGGCTGAGACCGGAGGATCCAGGTTCTCAGCCAGCCTCAGCTACTTAATGACACCCTCTGCAACTTATTGAGACCCTGTTTCAAAATAAAGAAAAAAAATAGGGCTGGGGGTGTAGCTCAGAGGTAGAATGTCCCTGGGTTCCATCCCCAGTACCGCAAAAAAAAAAAAAAAGGGAAGGAAAAAGAAAGAGAGTCTCACTAGGTTGCTGAGAGTCTTGCTGAGTTGCTGAAGCTGTCCTCGAACCTGTGATCCTCCTGACTCAGCCTCCCAAGTACTTGGATCACAGGTGTGTGCCATCATCCCAGCTGCCAATTATTTTAAATATTTCTTTTTCTGTGTGTGTGTGTGTGTGTGTGTGTGTGTGTGTGTGTGTGTGTGTTTGTACCGGGGCTTAAGCCCAGGGGCAATCTACATCCGAGCTACACCCTCAACCCCTTTTTATTTTTTATGTTGAAAGAGAGTCTCAATAGGTTGGTTGCGGAGGGCCTCGCTAAGTTGCTGAGGTGGCTTCCTCCTGTCTCAGCCTCCTAAGTACTGGGATCACAGGCGCGGGCCACCACACCCGGCTCAATTTGTCCTTTCCTTCCACAGCCTCCTCTCTGCTCTTCTCCGGGCCTCCCCCTCAGTGCCGGTCTCTCCTTGCTGTCTCCGTCTTTCCTCCGCTGTGTCTCCGCTCTGTCCTGTGCCCCCCTGTCGGGTCTCCCGCAGCTTTCCTCATCCCGCCTCGTCCGTGGCTCCCTCTATCTCTCTAGGGCTGGCGGGGCTGCACACAGGGGCCGCTGTGACCCCAGACGCCCCCCTTCCGACTTGGCCTGTCCTCCTCTCTCCGCAGAGGCCAGCCTCCGTGCCGTGACCACCAGCCTCGCACCCAGTTGGTCCCTGCAGGGCCACGTGGCTTCAGGACCCAGCTCCAAAGGCCCCTCCACTTAATGCCTACCTCCCTGGGGCCCGCTACGACCTGGGGGACCTGAGCACTCACTTGAGGGTCTTTCACGGACAAGGACGAGGCCTCCGGGCCCTGCACCCGAGTCTGCCCTCACCTTCGCCCGAGATGAGCTCAGTACCTGGGCCTGGCCTGCAGAAGGTGGTGGCCGGGGCCCGCCTCCAGGACAGAGAAGGGACTGGGAGTGGGCCAGGGCCGTCGAGGAAGGAGGTCACCCGGATCCGACATTTTGGGGAGATTGCTTCATCCTCCCACCCTACTCCCTCATTTGCCTCCCCCACCTCCCTTCTCTGATGTCTTCTACTTTTTTTTTAACGATAAAATCTTAAAAACACAAAGCCAACAATTGCAGTTCTTGTGTGTCTGCCAAGATTTCGAATCCTCAGAACTTTGAGGCTTAAGAATCATAATGTCGCCGGGCATGGTGGTGCATGCTTGTAATCCCAGTACTTGGGAGGCGGAGACCAGAGGATCCAGGTTCGCGGCCAGCCTCAGCTACTTAGTAAGGCCCTCCGCAACTTCGTGAGACCCGGTTTCAAAATAAAGTATAAAAAATAGGGCTGGGGGTGTAGCTCGGAGGTAGAACGCCCCTGGGTTCCATCCCCAGTACTGCAAAAAAAAAAGAATCATAATGTCACCAGGTGTGGTGGTGCACGTCTGTAATCCCAGTGCTTGGAGGCTGAGATAGGAGGATCGCAGGTTCAAGGCTAGCACATGGGAACTTAGCTAGACCCTGTTTTCTTTAAAGGGGTGGGGGTAACTGGGGGTGTAGCTCAGAAGCAGAGTGCCCCTGGGCTCAATCCCCAGCACCCCACACACACAAAGAATCATGATATCATAATCATAATTGATAGTCTTCATTCTGCCCTCTGCTGGTACACCCCCATATGTATCATTTAGCTAGTACTGTGTGACAAGCTGCCCTAAACTTTATGGCTCAAAGTGTCAACTATTTTTAAGCTCATTATGCTGTGGATTTTTTTTTTTTTTTTTTTTTTTTTGCGGTACTAGGGATTGAACTCAGGGGCGTTCTACCTCTGCGCTACACCCCCGGCCCTATTTTTTATACTTTATTTGGAAACCGGGTCTCATGAAGTTGCGGAGGCCTCACTAAGTAGAGAGAGAGAGAGAGAGAGACAGGGAGGGAAAGAGAGCGAACGCTCGCGCTTGCGCGCGTGCGCAAGCTGAGGCTGGCCGCGAACCCGGATCCTCCAGTCTCCGCCTCCCAAAGTACTGGGATTACAAGTGTGCGCCACCACGCCCGGCTGGATTGTTATTTTATAGGAGGCTCAGCTGGTCAGTTCTGGTGGCTTTAACAGGGCTCTCTTACAGCATCTGCTGTCAGCTAGGGGTCAGTAGAGGCTCTGCTTCTGGGCTTGGCTGGTCCACGAAGAGCAACAGGAGTGAAGGACCAAACGGCTCTCACCAAATAGGATGGTTTGTTCACCTAGAGGTGTGGTTGGGCTCCAAGAGACGGTCGACTTGGTACTTCATTATGTAAACTGCCTTGTCTTGGCCACTTTAAGTTTCTAGTCCAGCCAGCCGGGATTCAAGGGAACAGAAATAGACTCCACTTTTTTTTTTTTTCGGTTCTGGGGATTGAACCCAGGGGCGTTCTACCTCCGAGCTACACTCCCAGCCCTATTTTTTATTCTTTATTTTGAAACCGGGTCTCGCTAAGTTGCAGAGGGCCTCACTAAGTAGCTGAGGCTGGCCGCGAACCAGAATCCTCCGGTCTCAGCCTCCCGAGTACTGGGATTACAAGCATGCGCCACCACGCCTGGCTTAGATTCCACTTCATATAGGGGCTGTGGCAGGGTGCTGCAAATCCACATCGCAAGACATATGAATACAAGGAGGAATAAAGAATTGTGGCCATTTACAAAATATTTTGGGGGGATGTTTCTTTGTGGTACTGGAGATTGAATGCAGGGGCGCTCTATCACTGAGCTGCACCCCTAGCTCTTTTTATTTTTTATTTTGGGACAGGGTCTCACTAAGTTGCCCAGGCTGGCCTTGAACTTGTGACCCTCCTGCCTCAGCCTCCTGAGTGGCTGGGGTTACAGGCAGACATAAGCCACCACATCCAGCTAATTGTGGTCATTATGCCTCAGTCTTCAACGCTGGGGCTCACATACACCTTTCCCTGCCCCGTGGGAGACAAGCGGGCTGGCCACAGCCTCTTGCCAGGTGGTTGAGAATGGTTCAAACCGATGGATGGTCATGGGTTCGAATCCCACCTCCGTGGTATGTAGGGTAAGCAACTTCACCCCTGTGGGTCTTTTTCCACATCTGGAACCTGGGAGTAGTGGTAATGTCTACCTCAGAACTGTGGTGCTGGTTAATGAAGATATTGCAGAGAACGTGCTCAGGATGGGGCCTGGCATGCGGTAAGTGCTCACAGGCAGAGATGAGCCAGGTGTGGTGGTGCATGCTTGTAATCCTAGTACTTGGGGAGGCTGAGACAGGTGGATCGCATGTTTGAGGCCAGCCTCAGTAGGTAATGAGACTCTCATCAACCTAGCAAGACCCTATTTCAAAATAAAGAATAAAAAAGCCTGGGGTAGCTCGGAGGTAGAATGCCTGTGGGTTCAATCCCCAGTACAAAAACAAACAAAAAAATGAATAGAGTAGGGTACGGATGGGAGTGTGAGCTGCCACTTTTGCAAATGTATTGGCCCTTTAGTTAGCACCTGCTGTGTTCCAGGTGGCACTCTGAGCGCTCTGTACTTATAAACTTAGGATGGCCCCAGGAGGTGGGTGCCACCACAGTCCCCACTTCCCAGGCAAAGAAATTGAGGCCCAGAGAGGTGAAGTTGCTCACCCAAGGTCACACAGCTGGGGAGTGTGTAACCCCATTAAAACCCAGGAGGCCTGGTTCTGGGTCTTATATGCTGACCACTCTGCTTACGGCCTCTCGTTTTAAAAATAGATTTCTTGAGCTGGGCGTGGTGGCACACGCTTGTAATCCCAGTACTTGGGAGGCTGAGACAGGAGGATCCGGGTTCGCGGCCAGCCTCAGCTACTTAGTGAGGCCCTCCGCAACTTAGTGAGACCCTGTTTCAAAACAAAGAACAAAAAATAGGGCTGGGGGTGTAGCTTAGAGGTAGAATGCCCCTGGGTTCAATCCCCAGTACCGCAAAAAAATAAAAAAATAAAAATAGATTTCTCTAAGGTCCTATGATTATTTATTTATTTATTTATTTATTTTTTGCGGTACCGGGGATTGAACCCAGGGGTGTTTTACCTCCGAGCTACACCCCCGGCCCTATTTTTTTTATACTTTATTTTGAAACCGGGTCTCACGAAATTGTGGAGGGCCTCACTAAGTAGCTGAGGCTGGCCGCAAACCCGGATCCTCTGGTCTCCGCCTCCTTAGTGCTGGTATTACAAGCGTGCGCCACCACGCCCGGCCGTCCTATGATTTTTTAAAAGGCCAACATGATAGCCAGGCATGGTGGCACATATCTGTAATCCTGGTTCTTGGGAAAGGTGAGTCAGGAGGATTGTAGGTTCAAGGCTAGCCTCAACAATTTAGCAAGACCCTCAGCAACTTAGTGAGACCCTATTTCAAAATAAAAAATAAAAGCCAGGCATGGTGACACACTTCCGTAATCCCAGTATTTGGGAGACCAAGACAGGATGATCGCAGGTTCCCGGCCAGCCTCAGCTACTTAGTGAGGCCCTCCACAACTTAGCGAGACCCTGTTTCCAAATAAAGAATAAAAAATTGGGCTGGGGGTGTAGCTTGGAGGTAGAATTCCCTTGGGTTCAATCCCCAGTACTGCAAATAAATAAATAAATGAATGAGTGAATGAAAGAAAGAAAGAAAAGTCTGGGGATAGCTCAGCAGTAGAATGCCCCTGGGTTCAATCCCCAGTACTACACACACACACACACACACACACACACACACACACACACACAAAGTAAAAAGGGCTGGGGGTGTAACATGGAGGTAGATTGTCCCTGGTTTCAATACCTGGTTAAAAAAAAATCCTGATTGGATGCAGCAAGTGGAAGAGAAAGAAAAGTCCTGATCTATATCCAGATTTCTGGCTTGGGAAATACCCCCATTCCCTGTTCCTCCTTGGTGTCCCAAGAGGTGAGTGAAATCTTGGTTACTTCTCTTCTTTCACTAGTGATAATTGTAACTCATATTTGCTGAGTACCTAGTACAGGTTGAGCATCCCTAATCCAAAAATCAAAATGTTCCAAAATCCGAAACTTTTTGAGCACCAACATGGAGTCATGAGTGGAAACTCCTACCCCTGACCTCATGGGATACGTCACAGTCCACACACAGGCACACTAAAAATATTCCACAAAACTACCTTCAGGATTGGGATGTAGCTCAGTAGTGGAGCAGTTGCCCAGGGTGCACAAACCCCTGGGTCCAATCTCCAGCACTGAAAAAGAAGGTACCTTCAGGCTATGTGGAGAGGTGTGTATGAAACAGGAATGAATTTTATGCTTAGACTTGAGTCAACTTCCCAGATATTTCATTATGTATGTGCAAATATTCCAAAATCCAAAATCTCAAACACTTCTGGTCCCAAGCATTCTGGATAAGAGATACTCATCCCGCATGTGCAAAGCACTCTTACAAGCACGGGGATTGACACACCCAACTCTCACAACTGGGTGAGGTGGGAACTCTTCTACCCATCTCTTAGGTGAGGAGGCAGATATGTAAAAGGAGGATAACAGTGCTCTCCCTGCTACTCCCAGCCCTTGGGGCTCTGTGATTCAGCAGTGACTGACCTCAGGGCTCAGTACTCTGTGGCCTGTGGGCTTGCACAAGGGTTGTATAAGATCTGCACACCAAAGACTATGAAATGTTGCTGGGAGAAATTTAAAATCTGCTGGGTGTGGTGGTGGTGCACGCTTATAATCCCAGTACTTGGGAGGCTGAGACAGGAGGATCCGGGTTCACGGCCAGCCTCAGCTACTTAGTGAGGCCCTCTGCAACTTAGTGAGAACCTGTTTCACAATAAAGAATAAAAAATAAGCCGGGCACAAGCTTATTTTACAAGCGTGGTGGCGCACACTTGTAATCCCAGTACTTGGGAGGCTGAGACAGGAGGATCCGGGTTCGCCGCCAACCTCAGCTACTTAGTGAGGCCCTCTGCAACTTAGTGAGACCCTGTTTCAAAATAAAGAATAAAAAATAGGGCTGGGGGTGGAGCTTGGAGGTAGAAGGCCCCTGGGTTCAATCCCCAGTACTGAAAAAAAAAAATTTAAAACCTTAAAAAAACGGAAGTGGTGGGGATATACCATATTCATGGGTTGGAAGAGAGTATTCTCAAAATGCCAATTCTCCCTAAATATCTATAGATTTAAGACAATCCCAACTGACATCCCAGAAGGCTTCTGTAGAATCTACACACTGATTCTCAAATGTGTGTGGATGGACTGGGAGTGTGACTCAGTGGTAGTGCACTTGCCCAGCACCACAAAAATAGTTAATAAATAAAGAACAAAGCTGGATGTGGTGGTACACATACATGCCTGTAATCCCAGTGCTTGGGAGGCTGAGACAGGAGGATCACAGGTTCGAGGACAGCCTTAGCAAGTAGTGAGACTCTCATCAACCTAGCGAGACCCTGCTTCAAAAAAAAAAGTAAAACGTGGAAATGTATGGGACCCAGAATAACCGAACCTCACTTGTTGAAGAAGCAAGCTGGAGGACGCACTGTACCTGACTAAAGACTCACCGCCCTGCTTTAGGAATCAAGAAATCTGTCACAGGGACAGCTTCAATAAGCAGATCAATATGTTAAAGTCTAGAAATAGACCAAAATGGATACAGTCCATTGAATTTTAGTAATGTCAGATTAATTCAATGGGGGAATACATTGTCTTTTCAACACATGGTGCTGGAACCATTGGGCATTCATATGTGGAAAACAGACACATCATTAGAAAAATAGTTGGAAGTAGACCTTTTGTGTGTGTGTGTGTGTGTGTGTGCGCGCGCGCGCGCGTGCAGGGGGGTTACTGGGATTTGAACTTAGGGGCAGTATACCTCTGAGCTACACTCTCAGCCCTTTTTTTTATTTTTGTTTGAAACAGGGTCTCACTAGGTCGCTGAGTCTTGCTATGTTGCTGAAGCTAGCCTCAAACCTTTGATCCTCCTGTCTCAGCCTCCCATGTACTGGGATGACAGGTGTGTGCCACCACACCCAACTGGGAAAAGACCTTTTCTTTCTTTCATTGAACTAATTATTTTTTGTGGTAGCGGAGATTGAACCCAGGGGTATTCTACCTCCGAGCTCCACCCCCAGCCCAATTTTATTCTTTATTTGGAAACAGGGTCTCACTAAGTTGTGGAGGGCCTAAGTAGCTGAGGCTGGCTGCAAACCCTGATCATCCAGTCTCAACCTCCCAAGTACTGGGATTACAAGCGTGCGCTACCATGCCTGGCTTTTTATTCTTTATTTTAAAACAGGGTCTTGCTAAGTTGCAGAGGCCTCACTAAGTAGCTGAGGCTGGCCGCAAACCCGGATCCTCCAGTCTCAGCCTCCCAAGTACTGGGATCACTAGCAGGCACCACCATGCCTGGCTTCTTTCTTTTTTAAAAAGGTAACAAATTTAGCCTGCACAACGAAGGGATGAGGAGAGAAGGGATGAGGAGTAGAACGAAGATGAGAAAGGGTGAGTTTTTTTTTTTTCCCAGTACCGGGGATTGAACCCAGGGACATTCTACCTCTGAGCTACACCTCTGGCCCTACTTTTTTTTTTTTTTGCGGTACCGGGGATTGAACCCAGGGGCGTTCTACCTCCGCGCTACACCCCCGGCCCTATTTTTTATACTTTATTTTGAAACCGGGTCTCACGAAGTTGCGGAGGGCCTCACTAAGTAGAGAGAGAGAGAGACAGGGGGAGAGAGAGAGAGAGAGAGAGAGAGCGAGCTGAGGCTGGCCGCGAACCCGGATCCTCCGGTCTCCGCCTCCCAAAGTACTGGGATTACAAGCGTGCGCCACCACGCCCGGCTTGGCCCTACTTTTTATAGTTTATTTTGAAACAGGGTCTCACGAAGTTGCAGAGGGCCTAAGTAGCTGAGGCTGGCCATGAACCCAGATCCTCCAGTCTCAGCCTCCCAAGTACTAGAATTACAAGTGTGCACCACCACGCCCGGCTCAGTGACTTTTCATTTTAAACCCATCATATTGGGTCCTAGTTTACCTAAAGCATCAATACATTCAAATGGACCCATGTAAACACTACTCCAATCATGATACAGAACACTTCCCACATCCCCAGAAAATTCCCTAGTTCCCCTAGCCAATTTCTAGTCAATGCCTGAGCCCCAGGCAGCCACTGATGTGTTCACTATTAGACTTGCCATTTCTAGAATTTCACACAAATGGAGCATATGGTGCGCCCTGTTTCTGGCTTCACTCAACCAGTGTCCCAGGAGCTCATCCATGCGAGCGCATGTATCAGCAGTTTGTTCCTTTTGACTGCTGAGTAGTGTTCCTTGGTTTAAACATTCCCGTTTATCCAATCTCTCCTCGCTGGACATTTGGACTGCTCCATTGGGGGCTATCCTGAATAAAGCTGCCATGAACATTCACCCGCAAGGCTTTCCGTGCAAGTCTTCGCTTCTCTTGGGCACACAGCTAGGAGTAGAACTGCCCTTGTAAGCTAAGTGCATGCCTAAGTTCAAAGGAAATGGCTAAAGTTCCCCAAAGTAGTCCTTCCCTCTCCCTCTCCCACCAGTGACATGAGAGCTCCCATTTCCCTGATGGCTGACGAAGTCGAGCATCTTCCGGTGCTAAATGGCTATTTGGATATTCTCTTGTCGTGTGTCTGTTTGGTCCAGCTCTCATTGGGTTTTTTTTTTTTTATTATTTGTAAGTTCATTACATGTTCTGGTTACAAATTCTTGTTGTATATATGTACAGCAAGTATCTTCCTGGTTGTAGCTTGTGTGACGTGCCTTTCCACTCATCTAATGGTGTTTCTGGATAAATTTTTTTTCTTGGTGGTACTAGGGATTGAACCTAGGGGTGTTCTATCTCTGAGGCACACCCCCAGCCCTAGTTTTTTCTTCGTTTTATTTTGAAACAGGGTCTAAGTTGCTGAGGTTGGCCTCAAGCCTGCAATCCTTCTGTCTCAGCCTCCCAAGTACTGGGGTTACAGGTGTGCGCCACCACGCCCAGCTGGCTTCGTTTTTTATGGTGCATAGAGCCTTGAGCATGCGCTCTACCACTGAGCTACACCCCCAGCCCCACCTGACTACATCAGAGGATTGGAAGCCAGACCATCTATCAATGGGGTGACAGCTGAATAAATGTCACGTATCTAAGCTGCAGAGCTCTACCTGGCTGTTGAGGACCTGGAGGCAGTGTAGACTTGGCTCAGTGCGTGACTCAGGACCAAGCAGCCTGTGTTCAGAGCTCAGCTGTCGGAACACCAAGGAGGAGGCGGGAGTGGTGTGAGGCGGCCGTGGCTAGGGGTAGGTCTGGGGAGGAGGGATGGGTTGGAGTCTGGGTCTCTTCTGATGTTGGAGCCAATAAGATTGGCTGAGCGTGCATGGAGGCTGAGGGGGGGCTGGGAGGTACGGAGGACTCGGCCTGGCGTGGCTGGCAGAGATGGCTATGACTTGGGGGACCAAACCCCAGTGAGTGAAGCCCAGACATGTTGGTTGATGAAGAGATCCAGATAATCACACGAATGATAAATGACTGACTTAATGGAACATCAAGAAAAACGCAATGTGCAAGTGAAGGATTCCCTGGGGAGGATGGGAAGTTTCCTGGGGAGAGCGGAAGTTCGGGTGGCTTGGGCTGGGCTATGAAGCTACAGGTGTCACACTGAGGCTCGGGGAGCAGCTGGGGCTGGGGGTCAGCGGGGACAACCAGCCTGAAGCCCAGGGACTGGATGAGCTCATCAGGAGGTGAGGGGGAGGCGGGGCAGGGCCACGGAGGAGTCCACGCACACGCGCCCGCACACACGTCCGTACAGGTGGAGTGCGGAGGCCCTGGAGCCCAGCAGGGCAGCTAACAACTGCCCAGGGTTCCTGCAGCACCAGAGGCCTGCTGGCCTTGCCTCCTGGGGGTGTCATGGGGTAGCTTGTGGTCCCAGGTGAACATTAACACCCCACTCCCTGCTCAAAACGGCCCATGAGGGGTGAACCTGGGGTCTCGCAGTTCAAGGGGAAGCCGACCATGAGGAGGACTCAGGACAGTTGCCATGAGAGGTGCTGGGATCCTGCAGCTGGAGTCGGGAGACCCGGCAGCCCCTGCTCCCCGACCTGCCAGGGCCCCTCGGGAGGCTCGCTGCAGCCAGCATGGCTGGCAGAGGGATGATGGCGGCCCCGGGGAGGACTGCCTGGCGGCAGCTGCTGTCCAGTGGTCAGAAGCAGGCTCAGAGGCTGCCGGTGTATGAGCCTCTACTCACATGTCCACACCCTGCCCGAGGTCAGGGACCTGCACGATTCCGAGCCCAGGCTGGGGTGCGCAGCAGGTGCACCCGGGCCAGGGCGGGGAGGCGGCGGCCTGGCTCACACGTGCTGCTTGCGGTGCCGCAGCGCCTCGATGGGTGTGAACATGAAGTCCTTCCCGCAGGCCTCGCAGTGGTAGGGCCTCTGCAGAGCGGATGCCTTCTGGAGGGGCTCAGGGGTGGCCTCCTCAGCCACTGGGGGAGAGAGAGGAAGCTGAAAGGGGTCCACATCGTATGCCGCTGCTCCCACCCCATCCCGGGCACTGGGGCTCAGGCTCTCCTGGCCCTTGGGGAATCCAGCTTTGCCTCCTCCGGGAAGCCTTCCTTGACTAACATGCACAGACTGGCCAGTCTTCACTCTGTGTCCCCACCCCTGCCTGAGAGACAGAGGGACAAGAAGAGAGACTCGCAAACAGACTCAGCGAGCCCTGGGGAGGGGCCGGTGGCCCTGCCGCTGCCCCCCATGGCGTGTCTGCAGCAGACACTGCACCACCCCCTGGGTGACAGTATGGTGCACACGGCGAAGGCAGACAGCGGAGACAGAGGAGGGACACCAAGAGACCAAAGAAAGAGGAAGACTCAGACCTAAGACGACAGGAAGAGATGGCGCTCCAGGCCCTCCCTCTCCTGGGCCCCGGTCACTGGGACAAGGCCCGAGTGTGACACCAGCCAGGGACAGAGAGCAGAGCAAACGCCCACACAGCAAGCGACACGGGCGGGCGGGTCCCCAGGCGGTCTTGCCTGGGGCGCGGTCTTGCGGGGCCTGCGGGCAGGCGTTCTCGTGGGCGATGCGCTCCAAGGGCGTGAAGGGCATGTGCAGGCCGCAGTGGGGGCAGGTCCAGAAGGTGCGCAGACAGTCGTTGTACAGGTCGGTGTCGCTCTGCAGCGGGCAGGCAGTCAGGGCGCGGCCCCCCTCCCCTCCCCAGAACCCCCAGGCTGCAGGTCCCACTGGAAAACCACACCTCTACGCCAGCTGGGAAAGTGGCTGGGAGGGGAGAGGGCTTCCTGAAGTCCCGCCCCAGGCAGGAGGGTGAGGGGCCAAGGCGGGTCTGTGCTCACCGTGAGGCAGTTGTAGGTGAGGAAGTCAGTGACAACGTAGCCGCCCTTGGTGGGGTGAGGGGACAGGGTAGAGTTGCCGAAGAGTCCGGGGAGACTGGGGGCAGCCATGATGGTCTGGGGTCCCACGTAGAGGTTCTGGGTTTCCAGGCCTGTGAGCCGCCGGAGGCTGTAGGGAACCTAAGGAAGGAGACACAAGAGAGGGACTCAGGGAGACAGCAGCAGAGCACCCACATCCAGATGTGCCGAAGCCCTCGCTCCCCTGGACTCAGTTCTGGGAAAACAACTGCTTGAGTCAGTCAAACTTGGTTTCTTTCTTTTTCCTTTTTTTTTTTTTGTGGTACTGGGGATCGAACCCAGAGGCGTTCTACCTTCGAGCTACACCCCTGGCCCGATTTTATTTCTTATTTGGAAACAGGGTCTCACTAGGTTGATGAGAGTCTCACTACTTGCTGAGGCCTCGAACCTGTGATCCTCCTGTCTCAGCCTCCCAAGCACAGGGATTGCAGGCGTGTGCCACCACGCCCGGCTACAACTTGGTTTCAGATATTCACGACCAGAGGCCTGTCTGAAGCGTGCTCTGGAGCCGTCTCTCCTCTCAATGGCCTCCTTCCCCGTCTCTTCCTGTGGCCAATGGGACTATTTCCCGGCCTCGAGTCCGGCCGCCTCGCCTCTCCTCGCAGGCACGTCAGCCTTGCTCCCCTTCCATGGCTCACTGGATCTGTCCCTTCCCACCAGGTCACTCCACTCTTCCAGGGAGCCAGACTGGACCTCGGCCGTCTGCAGCACCCACACACCGAGGCAGTCAGGAGCAGTGCTCTACTCCCGCTCATGAGCTGGCAGCCTGGGTTCAAGTCTGCTCCGCCCAGCTCCTCCGTGTCCTCTGTGAACAGATCCCTCCGGCCCCCCTCCTACACTCTCAACAGCGCCCCATTCAAGGGGGTCGTGTGCATCCTGCACGAAGGTGCGTGAAGACGGTGCTGGCGGGGAGGCCTCTGAGCCAGGCTCCTGCATCACATCCTGCGCCTCCCCTCACCAGCTGTGTGGCCTTGGGCAGCTCCCATAACTACCCAAGCGTGCCCACACTGCGTGAACTGGAGCGGGCCTCCCGGGTCCCGGGCCTGGCAGCGGGGCCTTGGCCACGGGCAGTACCTTGGACGCCATGAGCTGCAGCAGCTCCCTGCTCAGGGCTGCCACCTCCTTTCGGGTGGCCGCCAGAGCCTCCTCCTCATCTTCCGGCTGCCGCTGCCGGGCCTGGTGGGATAGCTGCTGGTCCAGGACCCTTTCCCAGTGGGCGCGGAGCCGCAGGGAAGCTGCCAGGAGCCGCACGGCACTCTCGCTGTCTGCCAGCTGCAGCTCCAGCCAGCCATCGGCCACCAGGCGGGAGCAGTCACCATTGGTGTCCAGGGACCGGCTGAACAGCAGGAGAGACTGGAAGAGAGGGAGGAGACAGGGAGCAGGAGGGAGGGTCAGGACGTTGTCTCAGAGGGCCTGCCGGCTGGGGTCCTGCCCACCCACCTCCCATCCACTCACCACCCATCCATACACCTGTCCACCCATCCACCTGTGCATCCAACATATCCACCCACCCACTCATCCATCCGTCTGTCCATCCACCTATCTGTCCATTCAATGTGTCCATCCGCCTATGCACCCATCCACCTACCTATCCATTCAATGCACCCATTCGCCTACCCACCCATCACCTGCCCACCCTCACCCTGTCTATCCAATGTGACCGTCCATCCAGCCACCCAGCAACACCTCCCACATGCCTACTCTGCCAAGCACTCTTCCAGGTGCTGGAGACACAAACAGAACACAGTCCCTGTTCCCCTGGAGCTGGCCTTTGCCGTGGAGACAAATGCAAGACTACAGGGTAAGAGAGTCCTTCCTAAGCAGCCGCCGCGTCAGGGACAGGAGTGGAGGGGAGCAGGGGTGGCAGGGAGAGGGAGGTTCTGTGTTTTAAAACTGGGGCCGGGCGTGGTGGCGCACGCTTGTAATCCCAGTACTTTGGGAGGCAGAGACCGGAGGATCCGGGTT
>PVJS01045390.1:0-16258 GCA_004027185.1 Glis glis
TCCAGTCTCCGCCTCCCAAAGTACTAGGATTACAAGCGTGCGCCACCACGCCCGGCCCTGGCCCTATTTTTTTTTATACTTTATTTTGAAACCGGGTCTCACGAAGTTGCGGAGGGCCTCACTAGGTAGAGAGAGAAAGAGAGACAGAGACAGAGAGAGAGAGAGAGAGAGAGCTGAGTTTGGCCGCGAACCCCGGTCCTCTGGTCTCAGCCTCCCAAAGTACTGGGATTACAAGCATGCGCCACCATGCCCGGCTATGCCAAGCCCTTTTGGCTTTATCTCACCAGCACATAACCCTGGACAGCACCCTCCTGCCCCACATGGTGTTTCCTCTGCCCACACACTCTCTTCCTGGATTTCCTCCTGGCTGGCTCCTCATCATCAGGTTTCTGCCAATTATCAGCTCCCCAGAGTGACCCTCCCTGACCATTATATTAGAGAGAAAAGAATGCCATCCCACCCGTAGTCACCAGCCATCTCTTCTCCCACGATATCTTCAGAGTAACTGTTACTCTCATAAAGTACATTAGTGTGGTGTGTTAACTTTCTATGGCTGTTGTGGCAATTTCCACAATCTCAGTGGCTTAAAACAACACAAATTTATCTTACAGTTCTGTATCTCCGAATTCCAACACACATGGGTCTCACAAGCCTAAAAAGTTGTCTGCAGGGCTCTGTTGCTTCCTGGGGTCTCTGGTGGATAATTCATTTCCCTGCCTTTTCGGACATCTAGAGCCCACCCACCCACATTCTTTGGTTCATAATTCCTTTCCTCCAGCTTCAAAACCAGCCACAATGGCTTTTCCTGGCCCTCCTTCTATAGTCCTATCTCCCTCCAAACACAATCAGGAAACATTCTTACTTATATGGACCTCTGTGATTAGATTCGACCCACCAGGATAATCTAGGATAATCGCCCCATCTCAAGGTCCTTAACTTAATCACATTTGCAAAGTCTCATTTGCCATGAAAGGTACATATCCTCAGGCCCAGGAATTAGGATTTACACATGTTTGGGATGCGTTATTCTGCCTACTTAACTACATATGACACTTATTTTTCCTGCCTTTTGTCTGATTCCCACAGGCTGTCAATTCCATGGCAGTCAGGACTGGGTCTCACTTGCTACCTACTAAATCTACAACACCTAGAGTAGCACCTGACACATGTTAGCCACTTAGGTAATGAACAAATAAAATAATAATGTCCCGTGTATTAGCTATATAGTATCTATGCTCCATCTAAATCATCTTCTACATACTTGCAACAATGCCATAATTATCCAGAATTCTTCAAGAGCTAAAATAGGGCAAAAATGTTGTTGTTTATGTTTGAATGCCTCACACTGTTTATTCACTCTACATAAAAAATCAGTTGTAGAATTTATTAGAATCAAACATCACTAGTATTCCCCTTCCTTTAGCAATTTCTTACTACATAGAATAGAATGGTTGAGCAAGATTGCTTGTACGCTGTACAAGACAGAAAGATTTACATCCACAACCCTTTCTTTCCACTTACGGAGCTTATGTAATTAGTCCAAGAGAAGACAGATTAATAAACTGCAGTGCTTCCAGCTCACCGTGCTATCATTAAAAGGACATGAGCAGCCCGGCATGGTGGCGCACACTTGTAATCCCAGTACTTGGGAGGCTGAGACCGGAGGATCGCAGGTTCGTGGCCAACCTCAGCTACTTAGGCCCTCGCAACTTAGTGAGACCTTGTTTCAAAATAAAGAATAAAAAATAGGGCTAAGGGTGTAGCTCGGAGGTAGAATGCCCTTGGGTTCAATCCCCAGTTCCACCAAAAAATAGAAAAAGGACATGAGTATCAGCGAGTCCTCAGTTGGAGTCCTGACCCTACCACTTTCTAATTGTGTACTTCTGGGCAATCTCAATTATCAGGCTGGGCATTATCACCCCAAAAATGGGGAAAACAGTACCTTTCAGGAGCTTTCAGGGATTTTTGACATGTATATGTATTATCAGTTCCTTTTCCTTTCCCTCACTGATCTCAAATACTGACAGGTTGAAAGATGGGAAAAGGGGAGTTAAGAGGAGGCAGAAAAAGAAGAAGGACAGTTGGGAAGAGCTGAGGAATGAGAGCCAGCTGGCAGCAGAGGATACTGTTTCAAAAATGAAAATAATAATAGCAGTAATAGCAATAATAATACAATACCTGGATACATATATCCAAGGAACACATGTATCCTGGATACAAATATCCAAGGAATACCTGGATACAAATATCCAAATAATATAATACCTGGATCCAAATATCCAAGGAACACATGTATAATAATACAATACCTGGATACAAATATCCAAGGAATACAATATCTGGGTACAAATATCCAAGATGGTGAGGGAAGAGAGCTTCAGTTTGGCATTTTAATGTTCCAACTTCTAACCTTCCCTAACTCCATTAAGGGTGATGTGCTTACATCCCTTGTGCAGGAAGAAAGCCGTCCATCGGAACAAGGAAGCACTGGCATGATTCAACATTTGTTGAAAGATTTATTTCATGGCACATGAATTGTTATTCTAGTTTGTCCAACTCGAAAGTAGAAAGTTACCTCCCTGTACATTAAAAGAGACAGTTCATTTTTCAAAAAAAAATATGAGTTTGTTTTCTTAATATCATTCATGGTTTGTCCCCCATCCACAATGTTCTGTTTACCCTTTCCTGTCCCAACTTTATCATCTCTCAAGGCCCAGCTCAAATTCTTCTATTAAATCTTTTCTGATCACTCCCAATTTCAATGATCTTTTCATTCCCTAGTTCTTTAGAATTTATTATCTCTGCCACTGATTCCCAAACCTACTTGATCATCAGAACCCCTTGGTTAAGGCTAACCTGATACTAAAGTAACAAACACCCCAATATCTCAATAATTTAACACACCAAGGATTTATTTGTTACTGATGCAAAGCCCACTGCAGGTCTGGGTAATTCATTAGTGCTATCTTGCTCCATGAAGTGACTCAGAGACCCAGGCTAATGGAGACTCCACCGTCCTATACCTGACCTATCTGGAACACGTGGCCTCCTTGATCAGCACAACAACAGAAGAAAATTCTGGTGGGTCTGACTCTGGCAAGTAAATGCTTCAACCCAGAAGTGGTATGTGTAACTTCCACTCTTGATCTACTAGTCAGAACTAATCACATCATTACTAGTCCCATTGTACATCCAACTAGAAGGGGATGGGGAAGTGTAATCTTCCCAAGGAATGTGGATTGAGTCTCTTCCATACCTAAAGTTCTTTTAAAAAAATGGAGTCCCAGGAATACATCACAGACACACAAATCTCTGGAAGTGGGTCCCCAAAATCTCACTTTGAGAGCTGGCTTTGAGGACCTATTCATATCACTCATACTTTATTGCCCAATATTTTCATCTTATCATATTCATATATGCAAGGACAGTGAGGATAAGTACTATACCTTCATTTAATTCAGGAAATGCTTATTCGTCATACACATGGAACCTGAACCTGACATTGAACCTGGACACATACATGGGTACTTGCCCTGTTTCTGACACTGGATAAGTCACCGGTAAAAACTTTTTTATTTTTAGTTGAGCTAAAATTTACGTACCATACAATTCTCTTTTAAAGTGTACAATCCAATGGCTTTCGGTATAATCACAAAGTTATACAACCATCACCACTATCAAATTCCAGAACATTTTCATCATTCTAGAAAGAAACTCTATACTTGTTAGTAGTGATTCCTCCACCCGAATCTCTGACAATCGCTAGTCTACTTTCTGTCTTTGTGGATTTGCCTATTTCGAACAACTCGTATAAATGTAGTCCTATTATGTGTAGCCTTTTGTGTCTGGCTTCTTTCCCTTACAATAATGTTTACAAAGTTTATCCATGTTGAAGCTTGTATCCTTACTTATTTGTTACTAAATATTATTCCACTCTAAAGGTAGAGCCCATTTTGTTTATCCATTCATTCACTGGTGGTCATTTAGGTTGTTTTCATTTTGAGGTTTTCATGAACAATGCTCCTCTGAACATGCTCATACCAAATTTTATGAACACATGTTTTTAATTATCTTGGGAATGGAATTACTGGGTCATATGGCAACTCTGTTTCACAAAACTTCCTTAGATTTATTCACCTCTAAAATGCATTGAGCATTCCCCTGCCCTGTGAACCCAGGAGGATGTTACAAGGATTAAACAGACAAGGTACTATGTAAATGCTAAAACACGAATAAGCTCTGGGTATTATCATCATACTTCAGAAACACTAAGCACAACATTTTACACATAGTAGGTGCTCAATCAAGATTGTATGCTGATTGATTTCTGTAATTGCCAAACAAGGAGAAAATAAACATATCCTTACGTGATGTTAAATCCTGAGCATCATTCCCAAACAAGCAGAGGCGAGTTATTCAGTGAATACCATGAATCTGCATTTGATTTGTTTTCCTGAAGCAGAACAATGAATGTGTTCTTGAAATAAAATAAAATTGACCTGGTGTCTTTAAGGCGTTTCCATACTGACAATCTATTTCCGTAGGATCTGGAGTGAATCGCTGGTGCATACAACAGTGGTGTCCACCAGGGATGAGCAATTTTGGGGAGGGCTGCTCCACCTGTGCGTCTTTAAAGAAGAACTCTGTCAAATCCCCTATTTATTCAGGAGATAAATGTGGAGTCACTCCCTCCCCCAAAAACCCCAAGGAGGAAGCAGCATTTTTACACTAAACTGCAAACTGGCATCCATTCATAGGAGACATGTCACTACCATTTCGGCAGCGTGTTCATTCAGGTGTTCTGTCTAAATTAAGACTTTTAGGCACTAATAATAATTAACTACTTTCTTAGCAATGAAAAAAAGAGTCTTAAATGCCTATTTACTTAATGGTCCCCTAGGGTGTCTTTGTTTTGAATGGGATAAAAAAATCTTAGCTGCAAATAAGCAGGTGATTCTAATCAATAAAGCCAGAGGACTATATTGATTACAAGAACTGCATTCTTTAGTCATTAACCCTGTGAATTCTCTACCAAAGCCTGGTAAGACTATTTCTACCCCCTAGAACATAGGCTCATTGAGAAACTGGAATCTCATTTCACTTTTATCCCTCCCATTTAGTCTATAAGGCCCATTGCCGGGAATCCTTTCCCCAGGCTGCATGTAGGGGGCGCTGACTCTCATGACCCTCTCTCAGCAGAGGGTGTACTAGGAGGTCTTTGAGATTTTTCCACCATTGGTGGTGATGGATTTTGGTGATGAGGCAATAAATTTCGTAGTCTGGGAATATCTTTCACAGGGGCAGAAAGCTTCCTCTCCTCTTTGGTGATTCCAACATTTCCATGTTTCCAAGAGAATATAGGGATGAAACACATTGGTTTTATTAGGAAAGATAGTAGTTAAAACCATATGACTCGTAGGGTGCACAAGTAACAGGATGGATCCCAAATCTGGCTTGAATTGCAAAGTTTACGTTCATTGGTATATGCTGTGAGTGAACCAAGCATAGTTTCTAATCATTGCCTTTCTCTGAAATCCCATAGCCCCTCATGACAAAGGGTAACCCCACCAAGAGTCAGGGGCTCTGGGTTCAAGTCCTTACTCTCCCACTAAACCAGCAAAGTTATTTCATCCTTCCTGAAATGATTGAGATCAGAATTTTGCTTCTCAGGTTTTAGTAGGAATATGAATCGCTTGAGGATCTGGCAGACTCTGACTCAGTAGGACTAAAGTAGGGCTCAATATTCCACACAAGTGAAGACGACACTTCTGGGTCACGGATCACAGACACACTTTGAGAGTCAAAAACCAGATGGTATCTGAGGTTGCCTCCCCTGGCACCATGTCTATGATCTGTGTGTCTTGAATGGCATCAATCCGTTTCTGCTATACATATGCTATATATATTCATGTAACTCCAGAATGAAACTGCAAGCTCTGATATCAAGTAATTGTTTTTTGGACTCTGTGTCTTCTCTGTATCCCACAGGCTATACAATGTGGGGCATTTAATAGATGTTTAATAAATATTTGATCATGAATTAATGAATAAGGAGATCTGGTATCTTTGCACATTCTTTCTAAGAACACTGTATTTAGAATCAAAGAAATGGCTGGGCATGGTGGTGCATGTCTGTAATCCCAATACTTGGGAGGCTGAGACAGGAGGATCATAGGTTTGAGTCTGACCTACATAATTTATCAAGACCCTGTTTCAAAATAAAAAATAAAATAGGGCCGGGAGTGTAGTTCGGAGGTAGAATGCTCCAGGTTCAATCCCCAGTACCACCAAAAAAAAAAAAAAAAAATCAGAAAAATGGAAGGGTGATTGGAGGCATCTTATCTAGCATTCTTATTTAATCCAGAAGCCTAAAAAACAAATTACTCAGGATCACATCACTAGTTTATGACATGGCCAGTACTAATACTCAATCTCCTTCCCCCAAAGTGTATGCTCAGCACAATATCTTCATACACCTCTTTATCATTACTCAGTCATATTTGATTAAGGGTTCAATCTAAAGAACATGAAAAAAATGTTTAACTCTAGTTAGACTATAATGTAGAAAGTCTATCTTGCTTCTACCCAAAAGAAAGTGACTGGAAGGTTGAGGGAGGAAGTTGGGATCAAGAAAGGATGTTGGTAGGGAGCTGTTCATGCTCTTAGTTCCCTCCTGTTTTGATAAAGGGAGTTTGAGAGGGGAGTATAGAGAACAATAGGTTGACAGTAAAATAATTTCTGGATATGACTATATTGCCAGACTATTACTATGTAGCCTCAGCAGACTAACGATGTTCCCGTTTTCAATTCCTCTTTTTACTTCCTTTCATATCAGATATATGGATATGGTACTCATCTATGTTACTTTTTTTTGTACTGGGGATTGAACCCAAAGGCATTCTACCTCTGAGCTACACCCCCAGCCCTTTTCATTTTTTATTTTGAAACAGGGTCTTGCTAAGTTGCTGAGGGCCTCCCTAACTTGCTGAGGCTGGTCTCAAATCTGTGATCCTCCTGTCTCAGCCTCCCAAGTACTGGGATTATAGGCATATATCACCACATCCAGCTCAGACGGACTTTAGATAATTGAGGAGGGTGACCAGTATATGAGTGGAAAAGGATAGAGGGAAGGAGAGAAGGGAGAACTGGTGAAAAAACAGTTCAAATTATGCTATGCCCATGGGTGACAGTATCAAAGTATCACTGCCAATCTCCTATGTACAGGGTAGGAACTGAATGGAAACACACCAAGATGTGTGTGCATGCTTGTTGGTGTGCCTTTGAATCTCACTATGATATATAACTATAATACAGCAATAAAAGTATTTTGAAAAGAATTAAAAGCAAGACTAAGGATGGGGAAAGGGCACCAATATGCAAACCATAAGGATCTACATAGTTGTTATAGATGGAGCTCAAATTTGGCTCTGAGCATCCTGGAAGCCAAAGAGAAAACACAAACACAGGTAATTCTTATTGTCCAAGTAGATCAAAATTAAAAAATACCTAAAACTAGTTATTTCAAAGAATTTTTCAAGAATAAAGAAAATTCTCACATGAGATTTTATATAGGAGGTACTACAAGTAGTTACAGGATTCCCAGTACCATTCTTCTAGTATATACGGGAATGACTTTAATCAGGGCATTCATTAGTGGTAGAAGGCCTTGATGCAATAAATACATTATAAGCATGGAAAAACTTATCACCAATGGTACATCAACAGTGAAAAAAAAAGAAAAGGTATAATCAGACTGTGTATCACCTCAGAGGTCTTAACCAAGTGGCTTCCATGGCTTGATTAGAGCTTCTGTTCAAATCCCTGACAATTAATCTGAGTGATTTTGTTGTTGTTGTTGTTGTTCTCGAACCACTTGATAATAGGCCATTAAGACAGCTTTAACTACTGTGACATTTTCCCTTCATGATTGGCCCAATTCTGGGTGTTGGTGGGCATTTCTATTCTTAGCTTTAACAACGGATCTCCTTGTTTAAAGCAACATATCTTATTGGCTCTTTTGCAAGGCATCTGGTGGCCATTTTGTATTTTTTTTTTTTTTGCAGTACCGGGGGTTGAACCCAGGGGCGTTCTACCTCCGCGCTACACCCCCGGCCCTATTTTTTATACTTTATTTGAAACCGGGTCTCACGAAGTTGTGGAGGTCCTCACTAAGTAGAGAGAGAGAGAGAGAGAGACAGGGAGAGAGAGAGAGAGAGAGAGCTGAGGCTGTCCGCAAACCCGGATCCTCCGGTCTCCGCCTCCCAAAGTACTGGGATTACAAGTGTGCGCCACCACACCAGGCTCCATTTTGTATTTATGAAAGCGGGTGTAATACCCGTGTTCCTCTATATCAAGGCTGCCTTAGCTTTGTTTTGTTGGAGGGCTTTAGAGAAGTTATATTTTGAATTGCCAAAGAAGATATTTATCACAGATCCTTCTAATTGTTTTCTATTTAATTGAAGAAGAGGAGAGAGAAGTAGAAGAAAATGAGGAGGAGAAGGGAGAAAAGAAGAAAGGAAGGGAAAAGAAGATGAAAAAGGAGGGGAAGGAGAAAGTGAAGAGGGAAGGAAGAAGAAAATGCATTCAAAAGACTAGGAGATAAATGTTCCCAAAGAATTTCAAAGGCAAAGTTCTCAAGGAAAATCAGGTCATCTTTAAGGCAAGAGCAAGGAGGTGCTTTTGAACCAAGGAAATAGTTTTGCCAGACTTCCTTGTGAAAGAGAGAATAGACATCATTTAGATGGTATCAGCCATCAATGAAACACTACTGATTTTTCTGTAATTTGCCAGTTTCAGTTTACAGGTGTGGTTACCCACATGACCATTCTATTCTTCAACCTGGCTCATCTGTCTGCCACCACACGGCTGGATGTGAATATACTGCTTTGGCCTGTGTTAGTGGTCCATCCGTGAATGGCAGAACCTTGTAAGCACTGTCAGAGGGCAGACCATTCACAAAGCTGGTGTCTCCCACCTCCCAATCGACCTCAACTTCAAGCCCAAATAAGTTCATGTGTTGAACTTTCAAAATACTTTTAATTTTCTCATGCTATTGAGAACGCCTTCTTTGCCTAATACTTACTTGGCTCCCTATAAGATGTCAGTTTATTTATGCAGATAGTAAAAGGTGTTAAACAAGGATGGAAGATTACCTGTAATGGAGCCACAAGAAGCTTAGTGAGGGCATTTGGCTAACTGTTCAACCCTTTTTTGCTAACTACTTAAATCTCAGCGCCTACAACAGTGCCTGGCACTCTGTAGGCCGTGGATGATTATATGTTGAATGAATGAGTGAATGAATGAATGGATGAATGAATGAATGGGTGAATGAGCAAATGGCAGTAAGAACACCACACCTGACTTGGGAGGCTGCTGCTCCTGTGAAAATACACATGTGTGTTTTTTAGAAATGCTTCTAGAACCACAGAAAATTAGAATTGGAAAAGAACTTAGAGGATACTCATTGTGATGTGAGACTACAATGCACCAATAAAAACATAAAAAAAAACAACTGAAACTTTCGCAGGCATGATCCTAACATTCTTATTCAGTTGAATAAGAATAAAAATTAAGACTTGAAAACATGACACCTCTTTAAATACCCTAAAAAAAAAAACTTAGAGGTCTTCTAGTCTAGCCTGAAGCTCTAAAAATGCTGATAAGTGAAGATTATAATAATAGCAGTAAATACTTGTTGAGTACAGCAAGGTTAAGAGATTTCCTCAAAGTCACAGAGTGACTCCGTGGCCAAGGCCGATCTGTGGCTGCCTGATTCTCAAGTCACGCCCCTCTCCACTGCCACACAGTCCCCGTGCAATTAGCAAGTCACTGTCCAGCTTCCTGGCTTGGCCAAGAGGCTCTTGAAGGTGGCTGACCTCAGAGGAAAATGGGCAGAAAGTCCAAATTTGATACCAATCCTCTACATCATGAAGGGGAGGGCTAGAAAAGTCCACGGGAAAGGGTATAAGAATGGTAAAAAAAAAAATTGTTCCTGAGGAATATGAGCATCACCTAGAACCCTGACTGAAAAGTCTAGATAAGAACCCTCAAGGTTGTTCAGCACTTTAATATTTATTTATTTATTTATTATTTATTTATTGGCACTGAGGAGTGAACCCAGAGGTGTTCTACCTTCAAGCTACACCCTCAGCTCTATTTTAGTTTCTTTTTTTTTTCACAGTACTGGGGTTGAACCCAGGGGCGTTCTACCTCCAAGCTACACCCCAGCCCTATTTTTTATTCTTTATTTTGAAACAGGGTCTCACTAAGTTGCGGAGGGCCTCACTAAGTAGCTGAGGCTGGCCGCGAACCCGGATCCTCCAGTCTCAGCCTCCCAAGTACTGGGATTACAAGCGTGCACCACCATGCCCGTCTGTTTTTTTTTATTTTGAAACAAGGTCTTGCTAAATTACTGAGGCTGGCCTGGAACCTGTGACCCTCCTGTCTCAACCTCCAAAGTACTAGGATCACAGGCGTGCCCCTCTGTAGCCATTCCTTCATTGAATGTCATGAATTAGCATCCTGCTGGCCTCATCTACAGATTGATACACTGATACCTTATTAAGGCCTTTCCCCCATTCCTAAAAACCTGACTGCAAAGTGAAAAGCCATTAAATGAAAAAAATACATTTCTAAGCATTTGAATGGAGAAAATTATTATGTATTCCATCTGAAACCAAGAAACCCAAACAATTTTCTCAGATTTTATATTTTAAAAAAGTTATGCCACTCGCACAATGAAAACAAGCATATAGGTAATAAACAATGATTTGAAAGTAAATAAATACTGTTTGTAGGTAAAATGTAATGTGGTAAAGGTTTATTGTACTCATTTTTTTTCTTCTTTCTGCATCATTTTCTTCATCAATTTTTCAACCTTATGGGGGACTCATGGTTATCTTGCACTCAAACTGCACTTGAAATAAAGTTATAACACAGAAAAGCACCCTGAGGGCAAAATAAAAGCTAAATAAGAGAGCACTGCAAAAAGTGGGAATAGACACAAGTACCATTGCTGCAGAATCATGAGAAGCTGCCACCTCTCCCTCCCGGGCACTTGGCATTCATACACAAACCAAGACATTTGGGGTTCATCTAAACAGGGTATATAATTCAAAACTACTCCATACGATACTCTGACTGGAAACTGCTGTGCTGAATATATAAGTGCATTTTTGTCTAAAACCATAATGTAAAAATATCACTTCTTGTACTGCATGTATGTAGTATATATACAGGTGAAAAGGCCATTCTATACACACTATAAAGGGGAGGAGGCCAAAATATGATATAACTTTTCAAAAATTATAACATGAAAAACCTTTCACTGAGCAAGTATTACACAAGTCTGTATTGTAAAATTGGAATCAGTTGGGAACATTTGAAAATAAAGAATATCACACCGAAATATAGAATTCTGGCTTCTCAACATTTTATACAGCAAGAACCCACTGGAGGGTGGCTGCCAATCTGGGGAGCTATGCACACGCCAGCAACACGCCGCCAGGCTCGCTTCACTCTCTTATATCTCTTACCTGTCCCATGTAGGTATCCTCAGTCTGGGGAGCCTATTCCATGTGACTATGCTTTGCACACTCGTAAGCATGCAGGCTGCCTTCCCAGGTAACCTGCTTTCCACAAAGAGACTCAGGCAATGCTAACAGTGAGCTGTTCCAGAACAGAGGGCTTCCAGGGCACCATGCTTGAGAGAAAACTGGGCAGTTCTGGGACAGTTAAGTTGGCAGCCTACTGCTGCCCAGGCCAGAGGAACATGGAAGATCTGGAGTCCGGAGATCTCAAAATGTTCCCCACTTTTCTGATCACTCCATGCCTGTTACTCTGAATATTTTTATGCTACCCCTGTTAAACTTCTTGATTTCTTTTCTATACACACACACACACACACACACACACACACACACATACACACACACACCACCTCCTAGTACAGCACTATCATAGGTTCAATGTGGGGTAAGGATAATCCTGTCATTAATCCCTCCTCCCACAGGATTCCCTCCAGAAAAAGCTAGAACACAAGGAACAGTAGCTAAATGAAAAACAAGTATTCCAAAGTTGAGTAAACTGTGCTGGAATCCCCACCTTAAATTACCGCCTACGGGCCAGGGATGTCGCAACTGGAGGGGTCCACTAAATTACTGCCTATCAGAGGAGGATGTCACCACTGGAGGGAGGCCCACAGAGGCAGAGACTATACCTCAGTGCTTCCTGCAGGGGAGGAGAAAGTGGTTAGAAATAAGCGAAGCCTAGGCTTCTACCCCCCACAGTACAGTAACTCCTCTCCTCTGAAGAAAACATGAACCAATGAATACCTAGACTCTGACCAATCAACTTATTGGCCTCTGGGGTACAATCTCAGCTGTGGATACCAAGAGGACGGAAATTTCTCCTTCCCAATGTTAAGTATGCAAAAAATTTAACTAACATTTGTTTTGGCAGCCCCTACATCATCATTCCCTTCATACTGGAGAAACTGAGACTCCAAGATGACATGTGATTCATTTGAGCTTGGAAATGTAGACGTAGGCTAAAATCTAGGTGTTTTTATTTTAGTTCTACATCCAGAGCACAGTATTATTAAGTGATACCACAACTAAAAACCTGTCAAGGAGATTTGGACTCTTGTGAAAAGGGCTTGCAGGTTATATTTGGAGCCCCTGGAAATGGGCATAATTGTGCTCAGGTATTTGGACCATTTTACTAAAAGTGCTTGGAGGTTGCATTTGGAGCACCTGGAAACAGGATTAATTGAGGCTGTATTTGGAGCATGTGGAAACAGATATCATTGAGCCCTCTTTGGCCTCCTCTACCTTCCGCATTTCCCGTGTTAATGGTGTGCATTGCTCTTCAACAACAGTATCTGAGATCATCTTTCAGTCAGTGAAAATGGTTCTCAACTTTGGCAATCCACTGGATTTACCCGGGGAGCTCTAACACATATTGATGTAGTATTTCCACCCCTAACCATCCTGACTTATTCATCTGGGATGCAGACAGGCATCAGGAGTGATTCTACTGTGGATCCAGCATTGAGACACTCTCCCTCAGGCTGGGTCTCAGCCTTTGGCTATACAATCCCTGGTTTTCCTGGGGGTGGGGAGAGCTAATGCCTCTTTCCTACAACCGGGACCACACAAGGACCTTGGAGCTGAATCCTGTTCCTGGACATGAAGGCTTCATTTGCCAAATCCAAGGACTCTATTAGTAATAATAGTAATAATTACTGTTTAATGAACACTTATTTATGTGAGGAGCTGTGACAAATGCTTTGTGTATATTCTCATTTAGCCCTCAGCACCAACCTGTGAAGCAGGCATTTTTCAGACTCAGAGAGTTTATGTAACTTAGCCAAGGTCATCCAGTTCCTTAAGGAGGCAGAACTGGATTCAAAAGTGGCCTGACCCCAAACCTTGAGCTCTTTAGTGTGTGTGTGTGTGTGTGTGTGTGTGTGTGTGTGTGTGACTAGAGACTGAAGCCAGTGGCAGTCTACCTCTGAGCTATACCCCCAGCCCTATTTTATTTTTTATTTTTAAATAGGATCTCCTTGAGTTGCTAAGGGCCTCGCTAAGTTGCTGAGGCTGACCTTGAACCTCCTGTGATCCTCCTGTCTCAGCCTCCCAAGTACTGATATTACAGGCGTGCGCCACCACACTGGGCTAAGCTTGAGCTCTTAAAAGAGCATGCCAGCCGGGCGTGGTGGCGCAAGCTTGTAATCCCAGTACTTTGGGAGGCGGAGACCTGAGGATCCGGGTTCGCGGCCAGCCTCAGCTCTCTCTCTCTCGCTCTCTCTCTCTCTACCTAGTGAGGCTCTCTGCAACTTCGTGAGACCCGGTTTCAAAATAAAGTATAAAAAAATAGGGCTGGGGGTGTAGCGTGGAGGTAGAATGCCCCTGGGTTCAATCCCCGGTACCACAAAAAAAAAAAAAAAGAGCATGCCATCCTGTCTAACCTAGAACTTCCCAGCAACCAAGCATGGTTTGAGTTCTATAAAACCAGTAATATAATTTCAATGCCACTATCAAAAGTAGAGTTATGTTGAGTAGTGACTAAGAGCAAGAGCTCTGGAGCCAGACAGTCAGGGTTCTGCGTCCAGCTCCATCGCTCGTGGCCTGGCTGACTTTGGGCAAGGCATTGACCTTCATCAGACTCAATTCATTTTCTCCTGAAGAGGTCTAATAATAGTAGCTCGACCAAAGAGTTGCGGTGAGAAGTGAGTGCATGAGCAGATTGACTGCACGGTGTTTGACTCGCCATGTTTAGTAGACAGCAGCAGCTTTATCTTTGCCATAAGATTTATTATTACTCTACAATGTCCAGGAAGACAGGGGTTTAATCCTAATAAGACCCCGCCTCATGCATACAGATGGCTATATACCTAGTTCCTGTTTTTATTTGTGACACTTAACCAATCAGGATACATAACATATCTGAAAGTTGCTATTAAATGTAGGCCTCCAATTCAATATGTATATAATTAGAACAAGTATCAAGGGAAAGAAGCTATGATAGATGAGAGCCCTCCTTCCTGCTCCTTAATCTGCCATCAAACTTGCATGTGCCCTGCAGCACCAGAAAACACCAACCCAAGGAAGCTAATTCTATTTTCTTGGTGAAGAGTCGGGGTCCTGGTGTAAACATCCTTTGCAGGGATTTATAATCCCACTCAGACGATGCACACACCAGCAAACAAACCTCAACCAAGACTTTCAATACCCATGAGAAAAAAAACGAAGGTGGTACTACAATTTGTAATTTCACCTCTGAAAAGAAAGTGGGAGGGTCCAAGATGGAGACTAAGGGAAATACCACGTTACGATCTCTCTGAGACTTGGGTCTCAATTGCCATGAAAGCAACTTCTCGACAGGAGAAGAAAAGCAACAAAAACTTGAACTAAACAACGAAAAATTTGAAACATGACGGAATCAAAGCCAGAAGACAAAACAGAGGAAAGTAAAAAGCTCCAAGCGCCTTACCTGAGGAACGGCGGAGGTGCCATCTTGGCTGACCGAACCAGCCGCTACCAGCATCGCGGCTTCCACATGTCGCCAGCAGAGAAGCCAGAGAACTGTTGTAAGCTCAGCAACTGCAGGTCAGCAGAGACGAAAGCGAGCAGCGGCTCGCTCCACACCCAAAAGACCAAACAGCAGCGGCTACAGCAGCTGCAGCAATCAAAGAGATTGAAGCAGCAATAAGGAGCCCACCATCAAAGAAAAGCCCAGGTCCAGATGGTTTCCCAGGTGAATTGTATAAAACCTTTACAGAAGAACCAATCCCAATACTCACTCTGTTCCGTGAAATAGAAAGAAATGGGACTCTCCCAAATACATTCTATGAAGCCAACATCACATTAATACCGAAACCAAATAAAGACAGCTCAAGAAAAGAAACTACAGACCTATATCATTGATGAACTTAGACGCAAAACTTCTAAAAAAAATACTAGCAACGCACATTCAAAACCACATCACAAAAATCATACATCATGACCAAGTCGGGTTCATCCCAGGGATGCAAGGCTGGTTCAACATACGAAAAACAATCCATGTTAATCCACCACATAAACAGAACTAAAGACAAAAATCACATGATCATTTCAATAGATGCTGAAAAAGCATTTGACAAAATCCAACACCCATTCATGATAAGAACTCTGCAGAGAATCGGAATAGAAGAACTATACCTCAACATTATAAAGGCAATATACAATAGGCCCACAGCCAACATCACTGAATGGGGAAGAACTTCGAGAGTTCCCCTTAAAAATGGGAACAAGACAAGGATGTCCACTGTCACCACTCCTTTTCAATATAGTACTTGAGAATCTAGCCAGAGCAATAAGGCAAGAGAAGGAAATAAAAGGAGTACAAATAGGAAAAGAGGAACTGAAACTATCTCTATTTGCAGATGACATGATATTATACTTAGAAGATCCAGCAAACTCAACCAAAAGGCTCATAGTACTGATCAACAGATTCAGCAAAGTGTCTGGATACAAAATCAATCTTAAAAAATCAGAAGCCTAGCCAGGCGTGGTGGCGCACGCTTGTAATCCCAGTACTTGGGAGGCTGAGACAGGAGGATCTGGGTTCACGGCCAGCCTCAGCTACTTAGTGAGGCCCTCCGCAACTTAGCAAGACCCTGTTTCAAAATAAAGAATAAAAAAATAGGGCTGAGGGTGTAGCTCGGAGGTAAAATGCCCCTGGGTTCAATCCTCGGTACCACAAAAAAAAAAAAAAA
>PVJS01045391.1:0-16202 GCA_004027185.1 Glis glis
CTATAAGACTCAATCACTATCTGGAGCATGAAAGGGAGGGAAGGGGGAGGGAATAGGGTGGGATTGGAGGGAGGGCTAAATGTGCAATGTGTGCATGTATGATGTTCATACCCTGACATATATCAAAATGTATAATTATAATTTACAATGCACCAATAAATGAACATAAAAAGTTAAAAAAAAATAAAAAAATAAAAAAATAAAATAAAAAAAAGAGTCTTTCATTTCTTCCCCAGATCTTTTTTTTCCTTTTTAACGTACAGGCTCCATAAAAGGATCCTATTTCTTTTAAATGTCTCTTTCTTCATCTCTAGTCAGAGGTAATCATCATATCTCTACATCCTACATCTACATCATGGTTTTTTTCTCCTACATGGATATTTAATAATATATCTTCATTTAATTATAGCTCATGCCCACTAGCTAAAGTTATGCTGACATACCCCCAGCAAAATCGCATCACAGAGGGGAGAGGAGGGCTGGAAAGGTTTGCATTAAAATGGATCACCACTGCAGCTCCTGGTGCCCACTCAGCACCACTCCTTGTCTCCAAGATACATACACGAGGAAGCATACCCATCGCTCTCGACTGTGGTAGCCTATCTGTGCTATTCTGAATTTTCTTGTTAATAATCATTACTTTTCATGATAATTAATAATGAACTTAATATTTTTTTCCATCTGAAGGGATCTCATAGAAGAAAATGGCAGGGTGTCCCCAAAGTCTGAAGAAAATGTTACAGGAAGCAATTAGGCCACGGAGAAAACTTTATTCATTAACTTTCATTCATCCTGCGATTAGGAAAGGGCTATCCATGGCGACATGCTTCAGTCCAGTCATTTCCTGGGAAGGCTTTCCTGTGCTCTGCTAGATGAGGTTACACAAGGTGCATAAGATAGGTCCCCTACGCTCCAGGAACTCTGTTGAACAGAGGAAACACACACACAAATGGTGACATTGTAATGCGGTTATGCTCTGCTCACAGAGGGAGGGGCTTCTATGGGAGTTTAGAAGAGGGGTCTCTAACTTAGACCCTTTAAGATCTAGAATAAAGTTATCTGACCCTCGCTGAGTGATTGCTATGTGCCGGGCAGTCGTCAAGCACATAATACATTTAATCTTCACCAAAAATCCCCCAGGAAGGTATTATGATTACCCTGCTATCAAATGAAGCTTTTAAAAAGATTAGTGACAGCCGGGCGTAGTGACTCATGCTTGTAATCCCAGTACTTGGGAGGCTGAGATAGGAGAAAAGCAAGTTCAAGACCAGTCTCAGCAACTTAGCGAGACCCTGTTTCAACATAAAAAATAAAATTGGGGTGGGGTGTAGCACAGAGGTAAAATGCCCCTGGGTTCAATCCTCAGAACCACAAAAAATTAAAATAATAGAAAGATTAGTGACTTACCCAATATCACACAGCTCTGAAGATACTGGGTTAGGATCCAGAATAAAGTAATGAGGCGTAATAATAACCCCTCATAGATGTCTATATCATAATCCCCAGGACCTGAAGGAGAAATAAGAGTTGCAGATGGGATTAAGATTGCTAATCAGCTGACCTTACGTAGGGACATGATCCTGGATTACCTAATAGACCCAATGCAATTACAGAGTCCTTAAAAGTAGAAGAAAATAGGAAGAAGCAGAGGAAGATATGAGCAACAGAAATGAGAAAGATAAAACATTGCTGGATTTGGAGATGGAGAAAAGGGTCCAAGAGTGAAAGAAGGTAGACAGCCTCTAGAAGCAGGAAAGATCAAGAACTTTCCCCTAGAGCCTCCAGATTAGGAAGACAGTCTTGCCAATAACTTAATTTTAGCGCAATGAAACCTATTTCAAACTTCAGACCTCCAGAACTGTAAGATGATAAGCCAGTGTTGTTTTAAGCTACCAAGTTGATAGTAATTCATTACATCAGCAACAGGAAACTAATACACAGCCCAGGGTTTTTTCTCGTTCGAGAGCAGGCCTTGATTCCAGAATCTTCTTCCTGAGTTTTAACATAGAAGGATGTGAGCCAATGTATAGGTACAATATTTGGCCCTGATTTCTTATTTTATTCTCCTCTACTCCAAAATGCACCACTAGCCTCCCACCCCTCACCCAACTCCACGGGTCTTCTATGCACTTTCTCCCTGTCCCCCTAGCATTTCTCGGAACATCTTTGAATCGTCTGCAAACTAGAAGGATTCATGGTGTCCTGATTTTCTCCTAGGACATTTCCAAAAATGTCAAGGAAAACCATAAGCACAGGCATGATCAGAGCACAGCTGTTCTTTCACCAAACACCGTGACGATTCCTACTCCTGTAGCCATCACACCTGCCCCTACAACTTCCATACGGAGTGGAAGAAAGCCTAAGCCCCAAGGGTCCTTGACAGTAGATAGAGGTTTGCTGCATTTGGTTATGTCCTCCTAACATGCTTGGCCTGGTCCTAGGCAAGGCACTCCAAAAAATGTGGATTCCCTCCCTGCACATGCTGGCTGCTACCTGGCCCACAACTCCCCAAGATCAAGGGAGGAGGGAATCCAGCTCAGGCTGTAGGAGACATCTCCACTATTCACTGCACAGCTGCCTGAGGCCATGGGAGCCAATGAAAGAGAGGCTCTCTCCTCTTTGCTGACACCCACCCACTGAGCTCTGTGGCATCTCTCAGTTCACAGCAGCTTCAACACATCCTCCAGGTCTCTGGTCAGGTGGCACCCAGGACAGACTGCTGACCTCTGGGAAGACCCTTCCAACAAGCAACCACTTCCAACAAGTGCCAGATACCCAACTTTTGAAATCTAGATTCTTTTTCCTTCTTTCCTATAGACCCCTGAGCCACACGTAGATATATTTGCAAAATATGTTTATGATTATGTTAAAAGGCAACAAAGCTATTTCATGGTCATGTCTACAGAAATGGAAATGGAGAAAATGTATTTAAATATCTAAGGAGGAAAAAATTGCCTTCTGGGTTCTGGGAGAAGTATGTTAAATTTTAAGAATGAATCAAAATAGATGGGAGAGCTGTAAAATAATCTGAACTAAATTAAAAAAGGTAATTACTAAAATTCAAAGCATCCTTATCAGCTCTGACATTTTTGTGCTGCATTCTACCTCAAACAGGTTTGATCTTGCAAGTAATTTCTTTCAAACTGAAAGGAGAATCCATGCCTCTCTTTCTCACCCTGTGATTTAAATACAAATTTCTTTAGAGATCACATCTTTTATTTCCATTTAAAAGGCACCCCTGCATAATCCCTTATCTGTCATGCCCTGATCAAGGGACATTCCATTTTATCTTTACTGGTATTAAGAACTTTAGATCCACAAAGGTTCTGAAACTTTTCTATTGATTAATCCTTACATGGTATTAGATGTAGAATTTCTGCTATACTAAATTCCAGGGTGATAAAGTGATACGGTGATAAATCCTACCCATTTATTTTAAGAAATACTAACAAACAGCTGACTGTGGTGGCGCACGCTTGTAATCCCAGTACTTGGGAGGCTGAGACTGGAGGATCCAGGTTCACGGCCAGCCTCAGCTACTTAGTGAGGCCCTCCGCAACTTAGTGAGACCCTGTTTCAAAATAAAGAATAAAAAAATAGGACTGGGGGTGTAGCTTGGAGGTAGAATGTCCCTGGGTTCAATCCCCAGTACCACACAAAAAAAAAGAAATACTAACAAACTACATGATTTGGAGTTTAGTTATAGTGAGATTGTGTCAATATTTTTCATATCTTATTAAAAGTTTAGGATCTAACATAGAGATATATGAACTTTAGAATTAAAGATCATGATATTTCCAGGGTTTTCTTAGTCCACCAAGCTGCACAGTTTCTATTCTGGTGCTTCAATTTATATTAAAATGCCCTTGTTTCTGGTTCTAGTAACAGTGAGAAGTGTGACAATGGACTCATGCTCATGAGACCTGTGCACACCATCACCCAGAAAACAGCGGCTTAACGGGCTGCTCAAGACCCAATGACAGTGACAGCTAGAACAACACTCTGAATAAATAAGGCGGGATGCCACTAGGGTTTACATGAGCAATCTGGATAAAATGACAGAAGCAAAATATAGAGGCCCAAGAATTAAGAGGTAGAAATCAGAGTAGTTTACCTCACTAATGCTTCTAAGAACCCATTACAGAATGTTTGCCACCCATTCTTGCAATGTTGAGATGCTGTCTGGTCATTCTGGGTTCCTTGTGCCCCTGGATCAATAGGTGAAGAATTGGGTTATTCTGGCTGTCATGATTTAGTGCCACTGCCAAGAGGAAACGGGTTACGGCTACATGATGGGGGTGAGAAGGATTATGTCTGAAACCAAGGGGACCCTCTGAGGTACATCTTAGTACTCCTATATCCAAGAGTAAAAGTTAAATGAAAAATTGCCAACAAAACAACAACAGCAATGAAGGGCTACAAAGATTCAGATTCTTCAGAAATGAAGAATTAAATTACCCCATCGTGTAATTAATTCCAACCAATATGAGACTCTGGCCAACGGCAAAGAAAACATGGAATTTTGGTGGAAGAAGGAATTTCAACAGCTTCCTTGTGACCATTTATAGACATGAATTGTGCATATTCCCTTCTCTACTTGTTATGTGCATTCTGTGCATTCATGTATGCACATATACATGTGTACGTGTGCATGTGTATATGTGTACTAATATAATATACTATAAAATTAATAAACATACTAATTGTTAGTATATTTATTTGTAATTCCCTCTATTCTCCTCCTTTCTCTTATTATATATAAGAATTGATGGTGGTGGTTAACTTTATGATTCACCTTTAGGTAACAAAATGCTCAGGTGGTGTGTAACTTAATTTGAAATGTAATTAACAGAGTCCAGAGTTAACGATCCTAATGGCCTCACAGAAGTGGATACATTGACTTTTAGAACATTTTGTGTTCTCATTTTAGGGAGAGGTTGAAGAATGTTTTTGGTCATATATAATTTACATTTTTTAAGTGGAAGCATAAAGAAGTTTTTGTTGTGGCATGAAAGTTTAAACATGTGTAGAAAAATGGTTATGAAAGCCGGGCGTGGTGGTGCACACTTGTAATCCCAGTACTTTGGGAGGCAGAGACCGGAGGATCCGGGTTCGCGGCCAGCCTCAGCTCTCGCTCTCTCTCTCCCTGTCTCTCTCTCTCTCTCTCTCTCTCTCTCACTCCTTAGCGAGGCCCTCCGCAACTTCATGAGACCCGGTTTCAAACTAAAGTATAAAAAATAGGGCCGGGGGGGGGCGTAGCGCGGAGGTAAAACGCCCCTGCGTTCAATCCCTGGTACCGCAAAAAAAAAAATGGTTATGAACGCTGAGTAGCCATGAGGATGAATTGTGTCAGTTACTAAACTACTGTCTCTCAGTTTCAACCCACTCTCTATATTCTAGTGTTGGAGACTCCACTACCCTCAGTAATAGAATAAACAAGTAGATAGAAATTATTCAAGGAAATAGAGGTTCTAAAATTATACCATTCACTTCATCTCATTGACATTACTAGAGAAGCCCACCCAAAAACAGCAGAATACACATTCTTTCAAGTTTATATGGTATATTGTGGTTATATTATGGCCATAAAATAAACTTTAGCAACTTTAAAAGAATTTAAATAATACAAAATATCTTCTCTGAGCATAACAGAATTAAACTAGAAGTCAATAGTAAAAGGATATCTAGAAAATCCCTAAATTTTTGGAAACTAAGTCCCCAGATATTTGGAAATTAGGCAATACATTTCAAAATAACCTATTGTTTAAAGAGGAAGATTCAAGGGAAGTTAGAAATAGTTTGAGAGAGATATTGGTATCTCTGACTATAATTGCAAATTTGTATATTTGTCTTTAGGATTCTATCAGGTTTTAGCTATATGTATTTTGAAGCTCTATTATTAGGTGCAAAAGCATTTAGGGAATTATGTCCTCTAACTCATTATCCTTGATAATAGTCTTGCTCTTAAAATCTACTTTATCAGCCGGGCGTGGTGGCACACGCTGGTAATCCCAGTACTTTGGGAGGCGGAGACCGGAGGATCCAGGTTCGCAGCCAGCCTCAGCTCTCTCTCTCTCTCTCCCAGTCTCTCTCTCTCTCTCTCTCTCTCTCTCTACCTAGTGAGGCCCTCCGCAACTTTGTGAGACCCGGTTTCAAAATAAAGTATAAAAAATAGGGCAGGGGGCATAGCATGGAGGTAGAACGCCCCTGCGTTCAATCCCCGGTACCGCAAAAAAAAAAAAAATCTACTTTATCTGATTTTAATGTTGTCACTCCAGCTTTCTTTGGTATTAATATTCATGGCATTTTTATCTTTTTATTTTTAACATATTTGTATCTTTACATTTAAAACTATTTTCTTACAAGCAAGAAACAGTTGAGTTTTGTCTTTTTATCCTGACAATCTCTGCCTTTTAGTTAGAAAGTTAAGACCATTTATATTTAATGTGATTACATATACATGTGGGTTTAAATCTATCATTTCACTACTAGTCCACTATTTCTCACCTCACTTTTTGTTTTCTGCCTCATTTTTCAATTAATTGAGAATTTCCTATGATTCCTTTTTTTTTTTTTTTTTTTGGCGGTACCAGGGATTGAACCCAGGGGCATTCTACCTCTGAGCTATGCCCCCAGCCCTATTTTTTATTCTTCATTTTGAAACAGGGTCTCACTAAGTTGCAGAGGGACTCATTAAATAGTTGAGGCTGGCCACGAACCCGGATCCTCCGGTCTCAGCCTCCTAAGTACCGGGATTACAAGCATGTGCCACCATGCCTGGCTGTGTTACTGTTTTTAAATGATGCCACTAACTATCACAGTAATAACATATCCTGTATTTATTTATTATTTATTTTTGCAACACCTGGGGATTGAACCCAGGGGCATTCTACCTCCAAGCTATACCCCCAGCCCTAACTTTTATTCTTTATTTTGAAACAGGGTCTCACTAAGTTGTGGAGGGCCTCACTAAGTAGTTGAGGCTGGCCGCAAGCCTGGATCCTCCTGTCTCAGCCTCCTAAGTACTGGGATTACAAGCATGCGCCACCATGCCCTGCTGTGTTACTGTTTTTAAATGATGCCTCTAACTATCACAGTAATAACATATCCTCAAGAAGTAATAATAATAGTACCCTCAAGTATCCCTTCAAGTAATAATATACCACTTCACATATAACATTATAACAATGTAGTTCTATTTCCCCTTTCCCAGGCTTTTTGCTTCCACATATATTATAAACCCAGAGTATCATGGTATTATTTTTAAATATTTAATTATATTTTAGGATACTTTAAAGATAAGATAAATGTATTTATATTGAGCCATATGTTTTCCATTGCTGGTGCTCTCCATTCCTTTAAGTAGATCCACATTTGGCATCATTTGCCTTCTACCTGAAGGACTTCCTTTAACCTTTCCTATAGTGAGGTTCTGCTATTAATAAATTTGTTTCAAAACTTGTATGTCTGAAAAGGTCTTTATTTCACCTTTATTTTTGACATTTATTTTTTCTGTGTATAGAATTCTAGGTTGACAGTTTCTTCTTTAGTGCTTTGAAAATGCTACACTGTCTTCTGATTTGTGCTGCTTCCAACAAGTCTGCTCTCATTCTTATCTTGTTTCTCTATCCATTATGTCCTTTTTCTCTGGCTAATTTTAAAGCATTTCTCTTTATCACTGGTTTCAAGCAATTTGATTAAGATAAGCCATCATGTAATTTTCTTCATGTCTCTTGTGCTTGAGGTATACTCAGTTTCTTTGATCTGTAAGGGATTTTTCACCAAATTTAGAAACTCTTTGATAGTTATTTCTTCAAATATCCCCCTAAACACACAAGTACTTCAGGAATTCAAAATTCACATGTATTATTTAAAATTTCCCCACAGTTCAGTGATGCTTTATTCATTTTTCCCAATTTTTTCTCTATTTTGGATATTTTCTATTGCTATGTCTTCAAGCTCAACTTTTTCTTCTTTAGTGTCTAATATACTATTAATCACATCCAGTGTATTTTTAATCTCTAAACTTTCATTTTGGTCTTCTTATGTTTTCCACATCTCTCACTGACATGAATATTCTTTTCTCTAAATTCTGGAACATATTGGAAAATATTTATAATAATTGTTTTATGTCCTTGTCTATCAATTCTATCATCTGCATCATTTCTAGTTATATAGATTACATTTTATCCTCCTATGAGTTATATTCTCTTGCTTCTTTGTATACCTGATAATTTTTATGGAATGTCAGACATTGTGAATTTTACTATTTATGTGTTAGATATCTTTAAATATTCTAGAGGAGTGTGTGTGTGTGTGTGTGTGTGTGTGTGTGTGTGTGTGTGGTGTAGTTGGTAACAATTTGATCATTTTAAGCTTGGTTTGGCAGATCAAGGGGAACTTTTATTCTAGGCCCGATTTCTTTCCCCTACTAAACCTAATGCTTTGACTACTCTGCCCAATTGCCCAATGCCTTGTGTATTACAAGGTTCTTCCACCTGGTTTGAGAATATGAAGTATTCCCATCTCTGCATAAGCTTTGGGATTGCTCTGCCTATTTTTTATTGGTAGTTCTTTCTCCAGACTCATTTTCCTCACATAAATGCTTTAAGCAATACTCAGCTGAAGTCTCCTGGGGGAAATCTCTGCAAATCTCTTGAGTGCTTCTTCTATGAAGCTCTTTTTTTTTTCTTTTTCTTTCTTTCTCTCTCTCTCTCTTTTCTTTTTCTTTTTTTTTTTTTTTTTTTTTTTTTTTTTTTTTGGTACTGGGGATAGAACCCAGGGGCATCTTATCTCTGAGCTACACCTTCAGACCTTTTTATATTTTGCTTTTGAAACAGGGTCTTGCTAGGTTACTGAGAATCTTGCTATGTTGCTAAGTCAGGTCTCAAACCTGTGTTCCTACTGTCTCAGCCTCTCAAGTACTGAGATTACAGGTATGTGCCTCCACGCCCAGCCTATGAAGCTCTTTCTTCTCAAGTGTACTACTTTAAAAATTCTGTCCCCTATTAGCTCCTTAAATTCTCAACTCCTTCACTTCAACTCAGGGAAGCCATGAAGTTCAGCTTGGGCTACTGGACCTTGAGCTCTTCTGAGATGTCTATAGTTCTCATAGTTTCTCACATTATCCAATGTAATTACTCTTTATACTAAGCTTTAAATGTAGTGAAATATTGGGGATTGAACCCAGGGGCATTCTACCTCTGAGCTATACTTCCAACCCTATTTTTTATTCTTTATTTTTAAACAGGGTCTCGTTAAGTTGCGGAGGGCCTCACTAAGTAGCTGAGGCTGGCCACGAACCCGAATCCTCCTGTCTCAGCCTCCCAAATACTGGGACTACAAGTGTGCGCCACCACACCCAGCTTCTTTTCACTTTTTATTTTGAAACTATGTTGTTGAGGCTTGCCGTGAACCTGTGATCCTCCTATTTCAGCTTCCCAAATACTGGGATTAGAGGTGTCCACCACTGTGCCTGGCTGAATTGTCAATATTTATTGAATGGAAAAAATGGCTTGAACCATCAGTTTCATGAGTATTATTCTTGCTTTTCAGATTAGATCATATACTCTTTCGGAATGAAGAGATGCACTATTATCCTCTGTGAGAAGATTCCACATGTGAGAGTGTTAAATACTCCCAAAGTCAGCCGGGCGTGGTGACGCATGCTTGTAATCCCATTACTTGGGAGGCTGAGACAGGAGGATCACAGGTTCACGGCTAGCCTCAGCTACTTAGTGAGGTCTCCCACAACTTAGTGAGACTCTGTTTAAAAATTAAAATAGGGCTGGGGGTGTAGCTCGGAGGTACAAGGCCCCTGGTTTCAATCTCCAATACTGCACCAAAAAAAAAAATCCTCCCAAAGTCAATGTAATCCCAAGTTTATAAAAGTTGGATTGACTCAAATTATTTCTGGTAACAAGGATTTTTCTTTTTACTCAGAAACTGAAATCAATGGAACCAGGTTCCTGAAATTAGGTTCCTAAAATGGAGAAAGGATTAGAGAATAGAGAAACTGGAGGCCAAGAGGCCACTTGGAAGTAATGAAACAAGCTAAAAAAAAAAGATGGTGAAAACTCAAAATATAGCAGTGGCGGTGACAACCAGAATAAGAGTGAATTCAAGAGATGGTCAGGGGCTTTAGACTAAACATTAGATAGAGAGGAGAAAGGAGAATCCAGGATAGGAACTGGGGGCACAATTGAAGAACAGGAGGTTTGAATGGGAAGATAATGGTTCCCCCCACCTTTTTTTTTTCCTTTGTGGTACTGGGGATGGAACTCAGGGGCATTCTACCTCTGAGCTACACCCCCAGTCCTATTTTATTTTTATTTTTGAAACAGGGTCTCACTAAGTTGCGGAGGGCCTCCAGGCTGGCCACGAACCTGCGATCCTCCTGTCTCAGCCTCCCAAGTACTAGGATTACAGGTGTGTGCCATCGCACCTGACTTGGTTTCCTCTTCCAACATGTCAAATCCGAGGAGTCCGTGGGACTCATGAGTGGATATGAAAGGAAGCCATTGCTCTCTTGCCTGGCTGCTCAGCACTGCTCCCTGTCGTCCATCCTCTCACCCTACTGAACTATCGGCACCTTCCATGTCTGTCTCTTACCTCCTGGTCTTTGCATAGGCCAGGACTTCTGCCTGGTAGAGTCTTTTCCATAGCCAGCTAATTTCTATTGATTATTTTTCAATTCATAGTTTCCACATTCTTTCCACCCTTCCTTTTCTGTAACACTGTTACTAGTCTACTAAGGTCTCCCTGAGCACTTATACTTTTTTATTTTTTATTTATTTATTTTTGATACTGGGGATTAAACCCAGAGGGATTGTACCTTTGAGATATACCAAGCCCTCTTTATTTGTTTTGAAACAGGGTCTTGCTAAACTGCTGAGGCTGATTTCCAACCTGTGATCCTCCTGTCTCAACCTCCCAAGCACTGGGGTTACTGGCGTGTCCCACTGCACCCAGCTTGCATTTATGATATTGATCGTCTAATTGCCTATGTTCCTCACTAAACTATAAACTCCTTGGGGTCTGTATTAACTAGCTTTTACTGCATGACAAATGAACCCAAAACTTAGCAGCTTACAACAAACATGCATTATCTCACACCATTCCCGAGGGTCGGAATCCGAGAGCAGTTTATCTGGTGATTCTGGCTCTGGGTCTTGCACAAGGTTACAGTCGAGTGGTCAGCCAGGGCTGTGGGCCTGGGGGACCTGCTTCCAAGTTCCTACATGGCTCTTGGCAGGAGGCTTCAGCCCCTCCCTACATGGGGCTCTCCCTAGGACTGCTCACAGCATGCCTCTTCCCAGTGAGAGTGATCTGAGAGAGTGTGCAATGGAGAGGGAAGCCACAGTCTTTTATAACCTGCCTTTGAGAGTGGCATACTCTCACTTCTGCCATATTCTATCAACTCTACAGGGCAACCCTGGTACATTGTGGGAAGGGTCTGCACAACAGCCAAATTTATCTCATAGACAAATGTATCTTCAGAACCGAGCACAGTGCCCTATATGTAGTGAGCACTTATTTCACCAAACAAATATTTGTATCAGTAGTTCTGGAGAAAAAGTGTGAGGTAGTTTCAGCTCCAGAGGGGGACAGTAAGTAAACAATGGGTGGCAATGGCAGTAGATGAGAGACCCCAGAGGGGACACCTAAAATGAAAATGTGTGAACCAAGGCTAGGATCTGGGGAACACAAACACTCAGTAGGCTGCAGGGATGAAACAGTCCAGCCACAGAGGTTCGCTTAGAATCAGAAAAGAAGAACACAATAGATGGGAAGGGAGCAGAGAGGGTTGGAAATAAGAAAGTGGTCAGAAGCTTCAAATGCTATGGAGACCAAATGAGACAAGGCCCAAGGTGAGTGAATTTTGTCTTCTTCCAGTAGAGTAGTAAGGGCCAAATTTGGATTATGTTGGATTAAGAATTAAATAAGCAGTGAGAAATTACAGAGAGTGGATGTAGACTAAACTTTAGCAGCAAAGTGAAGGGGATGGCGAGGTTGGGAAAGTAAAGTGTACAAGTTCATTTTCTGTTACTATAACAAAATACCTAAGGCTGAATAATTTATTAAGAAAAGAGGTTTTTGATAATAGTTTTGACTTTGTACAGCTCTGATGAGGACCTCATGATGGATGGCATCACAATGGCAGGACCACTTGTGAGAGGGAATGATCACATTGTGAGACAGGAAGCCAGAGAGGGGAGGCCACACTTGATCTCTTTATTACAACTCTCTCTCTTGAAAATTAACTTAGGGTCCCATAAGAGCTGCCTTAATTCCTTCTGATAGTGGTGTCCCCTATGACCTAATAAGTACCCACTATGTCCCACTGCCTCTTAGCATCACCACATTAGGAACACAGCTCTCAGTACATGAACCTTTGGTGGACGCACTCGAACCATATCCAAACCACAGCACCAAGGAACTAACCTTTCCCAAGAGCTTCCTCTGGGCTCAAGGTTTGCTAGATTCCATATGCCCATGAGGTTGTTGTATCCTCGCAGGAACCCTGTGAGGTAGTATTGTTTTCATTTCATAGATGGGGCCTAGAAAGATCCAGAAACTTGCTAAGTCTCATAACTAGTAAGATAAATAGGGTACTGGCTTGATGAGAAAGCAACACAAGCGAGATGGCAGACAGCAGTTTCTTTTGGCCACTCAGCAACTACCTGCCTCCTCCTGGTGACACTTCTAGAAGAACTCTGTGGGTATAGTGCACCTGCTCCAGTGCATCTGATGCACTTCAGGTTGCCCACTACCAGACAAGGGACCCAGACTTCCATCAACATAGGGTATCACTAGCACGCTCCTTGCAATTGTTTTGGGGAAATAACCCAAGAAGTGGCATGGATGGGGAAATGATCTAAGTCCTTTGAAATCTTAGGCAATCAGACTCAAATCTGGGGTTTTCCTTTGAACTGTTGGAAAAACAGGCACTCTTTTTATTGCAAGAAGGAGATTTGAACTGAGAAGCAGCTCTGAGTCCTGTCGTCATTTTGTACCATAAGAAGAAAGCCTATCCGAGAATGAAACCTGCACATCAGAGGTGAGATCTATAAGATGGAGAGAAGCCACTTTCTAGTGACCTTATCCAAACTGCTGAATCCAGCTGTCCCTGTAGCTGGACTAATCCTAGATTTCCTACAATATCTATAAATTCCCTTTTTAGACAAGTCATTTGGGGTTGAGCGTTTTGTGGGTTTCTCTCTCTGGATATGAATGTCTTAAGTATATTTGTAGGTTGAAAGGGAGCTAGAAGTGTAGGAAATTATTTAGGAGAAAAGAAAAGTTTTATGTTATTTGTTTATGTATTTATTTAGCTTTGAGGTAATACAGGTTGTCTTATTTTTATCTTTGTTATATGCACACCCCCACTACCATCCAGAGGAAGTGTCTCTGAGGCCAAGAGCTCCATGTCCAAAAAACGAGTAAACACCATGTTCTACTTACTGATGGCAAAAACATTTTAGAACATCATATTTAATGGCTATCATTCCATCGTGTCATGTATTCATATAGCTAGCTCCCATTTAGCCTTCAAGAATGAGTGCGATGATTTCAAGCACTAGAAGGGTATTCCATTAATTTTCACTCAAGCTACCCTCAAGCGACAGTAGAGGCCTCTCTTTGATGTCCTATAATGTCTCATGTATATGAGAATCAGAGCCCTTTTAACCACCACCTTGGAGTCATTCCATTGCCAAACTATAAGGTCATCTCTAGCCTATGATGAGTTTCTTTAAACCATGATGGAGGCTGAGTAAAGGCAAGGAAATGAGAGTTGGGAAGACACTAGGTCACTGCTACCCTCCCATAGAGCCCTCTCTTGAACCCTCTGTATGCTAATGGAAGAGTCTGTAATTTGCTGCTGCAGAATAATGAAAAGCATTAGAGGAAACTCACTTTTTCTTAATGTCGAGGGTTTGCTTTTATGAGCGGCCTTTTTGGTCTGACTGTACTTATCAAGCTTTGAGGCTAAAGGGAAATAAATTGCATCTAATTTACATGAACACAGAGGCTTAGGAAGAAAGGCTTCCATCTGACTGCACGCAGTATTATGGAAGGAGAAAAAGACGCAGGTACATGCAATTATTTTATTTGTGGACTCCCATTTGTTTAAGGAAAAAACCCTACATTTCTGAGTTTTCATTTATATTCATAACTGATTAGAGAAGGAAGTGGTCTGAGCCTTTCTTTGTCTGTGGATAGCCCTTTCAACAAATCTCCTCCTATTTTCTCTGGACTGAATAGCAATTGCAAGAAGCCTGGCAGGACAGTGACCTGGGGTGCAGGTAAAAGCTTTTCCTGGACCATAATAGCACTGCACTTGGTAAGTTGAAAAACTGTCCATTTTCTAAAAGTATTTCAGCTCCCTCTGTCCAGCCATTATGAAATCTTTTAGCAAACTGCAAATTCCATGATCAGTCAAGTTTCCTTCAAATTGATTCTTCCTTAAATCAGTCAGTTTTAACATCCACTGCCTTTAGCATAGAGTTTGAGAAACTGGGGAAGGATTTTCAAAACATGAAACAAAATGACAAATGATAATATGTGAAGTTGGCTGTTAATCATTGAAAGTGGATCATGGTTCGACCTGTTCTGCTAAACAAAATATGTTCATTGAGATGGACACTGAAAGCAAAGATAAACTATGAGTGTCATCCTTCTCAGCCCAGGTTCTCTAGAAAGCTGATCCTGAGGCAATTAAGGTACAGACTCTTTCTTTGAGAGGTGCAAACTCAAGAGGAGGTGAGAGTGAAGAAAAGTGGAAGCAAGACAGAAAGGTGTAAAGCAAGGTATGTGATTCATACTGTGCTGGCTACTGTTTTACAGTGAGTCAGAGAGATGGAGCAGGTCATTGGGCAGGTTCATTATCTGGGGCTATGGGGTTTTTCTGCAAGGACTTCAAAGAGGAACTGTAACTCAGAGAAGCCTATAGAAGTGAGAAAGGAAGTGGGATTTATGTATCTTCCATTTTCTATTGATTAAGGTTTACCTCCTCAGCAGCTCCTTCCCTTGCACTGCCAGCCTATGTCACCCAACCCCCTGATGACCACTGAAAAAGCCAAATCCCCCATCCTGCAGATGGCATTCCATCCAGGTCTGGAGGTAGAAGTGTCGACATGGCACAACTGAGTCTGGATCCCTGAAGGCCTAGGACTTAATCTTGGGGAGCCCTTCAAAGGCTCTTGCTTTCTCTCACTGAGATGTGCCCCTAATCAAGAGTGCATTAGGGACAGTTCAAGTAGAAAAACATGTTGATCAACAAATAGTACAGGCACACTCATTAGTGCGGAATACTAAGAAGTCTATAACTCAATCCTTTCCCTTAAACTATCTAGACATATACAGAGATCAGAGCTCTGGGCTGTTAAAGCCCTTGGAATGTCCTGGGTAGGGTACCTAAGAAGAAGGAGCTGCACACCAGAAGGGTCCCAAAGGTATGTGCAAGGGTTCACTCCACCTCCTTACTTACCCAATACTGCTCAGCAAATCAACCAAAACATAGCAGCTTAAAACAATACACAGGCATTACCTTACAGTTTCTGTGGCTCTAGAATCCACTCATGCCTTACCTGGGTCCTCTCCTTCAGAGATTTGCACAGGCTGCAATTGTTCAAGGCTGGGGTCTCAGCTAACTGTGCAACTGTGGAGGATCCACTTCCAAATTCACTTGCCCAGCTGTTGGCAAGCTTCATTCTCTTGAGGGCTATTGGACTGAGGCCTGCTCCATGGTGGCTGCTGAGCTGAGGCTACCCTCAGTTCTGTGCCACATGGATCTCTCCAACACAATACCTTGTGTGTTAGCCTGCTTTGCATTTCTATAATGAAATACCTTAGGAAGGCTATTTATGAAAACACAGAAGTTTATTTTGATGGCAGTTTTGGAGGTTCAGGGGCATGCAACCTGTACTGGATCAGTTCTGGTGAAGACCTCGTGACAAATAGAAGATGGTGGAGTGCATGTGGGAAGAAGAAAATGGTTATATCTTAAACCAGGAGGATAAAGAATGGGAGAGGCCAGGCCAGGCATGGTGGCGCACGCTTGTAATCCCAGTACTTGGGAGACTGAGACAGGAGGATCGCAGGTTCATGGCTAGCCTCAGCTACTTAGTGAAGCTCTCCACAACTTAGTGAGACTCTGTTTCAAAATAAAAGAATAAAAAATAGGGCTGGGGATGTAGCTC
>PVJS01045392.1:0-16255 GCA_004027185.1 Glis glis
CGGGGATTGAACCCAGGGGCGTTCTGCCTCCACGCTACACCCCTGGCCCTATTTTTTTTACTTTGTTTTGAAACCGGGTCTCACGAGGTTGCAGAGGGCCTCACTAAGTAGAGAGAGAGAGAGAGAGAGAGAGAGAGAGAGAGACAGGGAGAGAGAGAGCTGAGGCTGGCTGCGAACCAGGATCCTCCGGTCTCCGCCTCCCAAAGTACTGGGATTACAAGCGTGCGCCACTGTGAGCCTCTTGTCTCAGCCTCCCAAGTACTGGGATTACAGGTGTGCGCCCCCATATCCAGCTATCTTTAATCTTTAAAATAAAATTATTTTAGGATTATTAAGGGCAGGGGCTGTGCTGTATTATCTTTTATGGTAATTCGCTTCATCCACTATGTAAATTAAAGAAAAGCTTGCCACTAAAGTCTTAGAGTTAAAAAAAATAGAAGTTGTATTGGATTTATGTTCCTGATATGTTAGGTTTAGAAGAAATTTTAGAGTGGTTCAATCTAAATTTTCCATTCTTCAGACAAGAAAACCGAAACATGAGGGATTGTTGCTGCTAGCACTTTGTGTGTGTGTGTGTGTGTGTGTGTGTGTAGAGAAAGAGAGAGACAGGGAGATGAAAGAGAGAGAGAGAGAGAGACTAGTAACAATAGCCAACATATGTTCAACACTTAAGCTAGTTGGTATAATTCTAAATGTTTTTTATATATTATTTTGTTAATCTTGATGACTCCCTTTTGAAACGTGTATTGTTTTTATCCCCATTTTACAGATTCAAAAAAGAGGCCCAGGAGAGTTAAGCAAGCTTCCTATCAGCACATAGCTAGTATGTTGTAAAGTTGGAAATTGGGTCTATTTATTTACCTCTTTGAGCCCTCATTCTTTACTCATATGCTATCGTATGCTATATTAAGTCTCCTACTAGAGCCACGATCTTTTCAGCACTATTTCCTAACACTGAAATGTTTCCATAAAGGGTATTCTCTAAAAGGTTTAGAGATGGTCGATTGTCTTAAGTGAGAACTATCAAGTAGTGAAAATGAAGGAGGATAGTAATGAAAGGGAGCTGGTGAAGCTGGCAGAATGGGCATAAGACATAGGAGATATCTTAGGAGAAGGAATGATGGTATAAAATTCTGAATGAATAAATAATCATAAAATATTGAAAGAAAACATTTTTTCCAAGTATCCAGAATAATATTAGGCCAGAGGACTTAACTAATTTTGCATTTGAAGGGATTTTCCTTCCCAAGAAGAGTAGCAAAACAGGAGAAAACACCAAAACTCATCTACGAGGACCTCTATCAGATACTTCCCTCATCATTCCTTTTTCTCTTCTAAAATAAATTCACTATCACGATTGCTTTTCTTTTGAAAGGCTTCCTCAAGTGATTTTTGAAGGACACTTAGAAGACATAAAGGCCACTGTCTTCATTTGGCTTTTGCTGAGCTGTGAATATTTAAGAGATGAGGTGTACAGTCATCATTATTGATGTTATTTTGCCTTCTGAGGGGTTCTTTCGTGAAGGACACAGAGGGCAAGAAGGAAAGGATGCAGAACTCAGTCTCCTCATTTGGCTCCTTGCTGATGGGTGAGTAACTCAGGGTGATGCACAGTGTTTTGACTTTATGCCATTTTGCATTTCATTCAGGCAGCTGAATTGTTGGCGATTTCTTACCCACTAACAATCACAGATTAAACATGTTTTTAATAAGAGAAATCTCAGGTACAAAATTCCACCGATTATGACTGTCTTGTGTTGCCAGCTGGACTGCGCACATTTCCATTAGACAAAGTCTGAAAAGGCCCCTTGGTTTTAGTAGGACCCTTAGCTGGGCCATTTTAACAGAGCGGCAATTTGGAAAAGTTAAAAATTACTTGAAGTTAGGCATGGCCTCTCGTGCCTGTAATTCTAGTCCTTGGGAGGCTGAGACAGGAGGATTGTAGGTTCAAGGTCAGCCTCAGCAACTTAGCAAGACCCTGTTTCAAAATAAAAAATAAAATAGGGCTGGGGTATAGCTCATAGGTAGAACACCCCTAAGTTCAATCCGTAGGACCACCACCACCACCACCACAACAACAACAACAAAAAAAATTGAAAATTCTGTTTACTAAGCAATGCCTTCTCAACCAAATTACATGAAAGGAACAGTTCTGTTATGTACCATAGGGTTAGCACAAGTGGAAATTTCTAAAAATTTTAAAGGAAACCCATTAAGATCATAGATCAAATGTGTATTTAAATAAAACAAATCCCAGGTATAAAATCTCACTGATTATGACTCTATCTTGTATTGCCATTTTGCAAATATAATTGTGCCACAGAATTCTGTGCCCCACAAAGCAAACTTACCATTAACTTGGCCTCTAATTGGCAGTAACAAAGCAAAATATCCCAGTGTAGTTACATACACATTAATGGCTTACTATCAAGATTAGCCAATGGCCTATAACTTGATTTTATGAATGACAATAATTCCAGTGTACTGATTATCAATCTAGAAAATGTTAAAATCAGAGGAGAATATTGTATTTAGGTATGTATTAAAAAGGGTTAGTATTATAAAATTGAAAGTAGTATGTTGTAGTGGATGAATACAAGTATATATAAAGATAATTATCCTGGGGGCATGTTTAACTTAGCTTTATTAGGCAGTGCTAAATGACTTTGTTTAATAATAAAACACAAAATGAATCTAGTAAATTTAGATTGGACAAACTTACTGTCAACAGTAAGTGCCTAGGAAATGGTAAAAGGTGCAGAATGTATGATAATGAAATCAAAATACATATTGTTAGAAGTTCTTGCCTTTTCTATTGGTCAAATTGTCATTGCCTAACCCTTGCCCTGAATCCTAGAACAAAATCTACTATTGACAATGAGCCGATTTAACGAAGGAGTGTTAACTATTCAACAAAGCAGCAAATCTGCTCACATTTTTATTAGCGTATAGTTTTAAAGAAACACTACAGGTCTAAAAGAAAGACCTAATCTGAGATACAGGTATAAAACAAGGTCATGAATTTATATTTATGTCACTTATATACCCAGTCAGAACTCAAATACTTGGCCTCTTTGATTTTCTATGACATAGCCACACTGCAGAGCCATAGAGCTTATGTTTAGAGAACTAGTTATATTACTTGGTACTGAATATTGACTAGACAAATTGCCACTGGACAAAGTCTAAAAAAGACCAATACAGAGGATAAGACCATCTTGTTAAAAAACAAAGGTAATTTTACAAAATTATGGGAAGCACATGAGAAAAGGCTAGATCCAAGAAAAAGAGCTTGTAAAATAGAATGTTGATTATAGTGCTAGAATCAGAGCTGAGTACAATAGGAATGTCATCTGTAAAATTGTCTCTTGAAAGTAAACAGAGAGATATTCCCAAACCAAGGAAAAGAGGGTAATGAGACATCAATGTGTGAATGGATTTTGATTGGGGCAGACAGGTGTTTTTTAGTGAAGAACTGCGCCAAACTAGTCCTTCCCAAACTCCCCAATAAACAAACAAAACCCCATTCTCCTTCTGCCTCATCAAAAACTGTCTAACAGACTAAACCCATGTCCTCAATTTTGGAATTTTGCTTTGGAAACCAGCCAGTGCAGACGAGCCACATTTTCAGATGTTTCCTCTTTGGAAAAACACCAACACATTTTCATTTCGTGGGCTGATTTCTTTAAACTAGAATTGATTTTAAAAGCTTTATCCAATTCTTGGCTTCGAAGAGGTTTTTGAAAGATTATGCAAAGTGTTGCTCCCTTTGGAACTTCCTTGTGGGCCCTAGAGATGTTGGGAAGTGCTTGTAATTTTCATGCAGGAAAAAGGACACCCAGCTGAATGCTAGGCTGTAATTCAATCAGAAAATTCTGATGGCATTCTAAAACCGGAAAGTATAGCTTGAATGCTTTATGAATAATACCACATTGCCAACATTGAATTACAGCTAGTATTTTTACACGAGGACTAGGAATACTAGGGACATAAAACAATTTTATAGCCAGTTACCTTTGAGGTTGAGGGAGATGACAATTCATCACACCGAGGTCTTTAGTGTATGCCATGAAGAAAGATGATAATATGTGTAGGAATGAAGGCTTGCCACTTGTTAGTCTGCGAGGAGAGGGATTTGAGTATACAGGACATAGTGGTCGGCAAAGCATTACAGAACTTATGAAATGAGGACAGGGTTTGCAAAGCTTTTGAGGATACCCTGGTTGCCAGGGACACAAATCCTAGTCCTCATAAATACCACATTTATACTTTAATCAGAAAAATTCTATTAAGACTAACCTTTCAGTGAGGGAATATTATCTAAACATAACACAGTCATTTCAGCTGCTCAGTAAAAAAACTTGTATTTTATGAGCCTAGAAAGAAGTGAGTTGAATGTTATCAGAAGATAACACATGGTCTCCAGGTACCCTGGGGTGCCAATATCTCATATCCCAGTGCATGCTCAAGACCCCTAGCCTGCTTGATAATTGTCAAAGTTATTTTAATTTGAGACATAACCAATTATTTATGTAAAAATGCATTATAAAGATGATAGTTGAAGAGCAAGAACATGAAAATGTATTTTTTCAGGCTCGTCAAGATTAATGAACTCTCAAAAATAGTATTAACTTTGCAGAATGAGAACCAAATCTAAACAGCTCTGCATTTCAAAATGCTTTGGCTTTCTTTTCAAAAGATTGAATTAAGTTGATGCTCCTAAGTCAGAAAGGTACTAGCACAGGTGTTGTGCACATTTCTCCTGCATGACACACCCTAAAGATACCTTAATTTTGCCACGAAGTCCTTTCATTCTTGTTTCTTTTGTCGTGTTGGAGAGCTATATTCCCAGGGGCAATAGAAGAGGAAAAATAAATGCTCAGATTTCAGTATTTTTTTTTTAACTCAGGAAGATGCGCTCTGCCTATTGCCCAGAGCTCTACTAGAATGTGGTACCTAGTACGGCCCAATCCTGCTTAGTGGAGATGGAAAGAACCCCAGAGGCCCTCTAGCACTTTCCCCAACACAAATTAGGGACTGGAAAATAAGGCTGACTGACAAGTGGCATTACAAATGCTGATCAGAGAAGAAAAGTCTTGGTGGTTCCTTGATTGTGATTCTTAAGAATGTGCTGAATTGGGGGACCTAGGATACTGACTAGCTTATTTAATGTTTCCTAAGGACAGAGTAAAAATAAATGGCATTCAGCAACAACACAAAGGATTTAGAGATGAAGCTAAAAAAAAAAGACTGCAAGTTAAGAGACAATCAGCGGAAGAAAATTAATAAGAAATAGAGGACAATGGAATGCCAGAGAGAAGAAATACCTTAAATTAATTGGAAAAAGAAAACTAAAAAAAAAAAAAGGAGTTTGGAAATGAGGCCTCCTTTGAAGGTATTTTGCTTGATTGAGGGCATGTGCTTCCCCTGCACATTGGGCAAAGGCTGTGGTTAGGTGGAGGCCATGGTTCTGAAGGCTACAATACCATTCCTCCTCTCTTCCCTTTGCGTTTTTTCTGGTGTGTGTGTGTGTGTGTGTGTGTGTGTGTGTGTGTGTGTACATGCTCACACACACATGTACACGTTCATGTATTGGATGAAGAGAGGAATTGAAACTTTTCCCTGTTGAAGGAAAAGGCCCCAAATAGAACAACAGTCCATCTCTCAGGCAAATTCCCATGCTGGGATTCCCTTTACGGCAGAAATTCAAGCAACCATGAGAAAGGTGCCCTTAGACTTGCCCTGTAATGAAATGTTACAAGCCATTAATTTTATGAAACTCCAAACAAACCACAGTCAGGCCATAAAAAAAGAGGAAAAATTGATCTTCTAGGAATGACCGAGAAAATACCAACTTTCCAAGTTCAGTGAGTGAATTTCAGGGAGTCCTCTTCACTTTTTTTCTGTGCTGTATTTGAAGACTAGTTATGCTTAATTAGTTTTTACATTTTCCCCTGAAGCTCTCACAATATGGTTTTAGGGTCTTCAAGCAATTGGGGAGCTAGAAATAAAAAAAAAGTACGAGGTCAAAGCAGAAATGGTCACTCAAAAGCTTTTAGTAGCTCTGCAAGGCTCTGAAGGTCAAGTCCATACTACTTAATGTAGCTTACGAGGCACTGCGGGATCGTCCTCTGACTCCACTCCCTGCCCTCATTTCTCCACCTGCCCCCTTTCTTCTCTCAGGTCCTTAGCATGGCATGCTTCTCTCTGGCCTGGAACAGCCAGTTTCTTCTTCCAACTCCTTGCATTAGGCTAACACCCGCTCCTGGTGTAGGTGTAGCTTAGACTTGGCTTTCCTCTGGAAACTGACCCCGATCACATACCCTCCCCTTGGGCCTGGGCTCCGGCTCCTCCTCTGTGCCTCCACCATACCTTCCCTATCTCAACAATCATTGCACTAATCAATAATTTAGATGCCTAATTAGTAGGCTGTAATAGTCCTCACCAGACTATAAATTCTATCGCTAGGTTCCAGAAGAGTTTGTATAACAAGGAGGGTTGTTTCAAACTTGAGGGCCTAATTCTAGCTGTGGCAGCAGGTGAGGAACATTTATGGGGGGTATGAGGACACGTTTACTTGCTTTCTCTTGAGTGTCCATTTTCTTCCATTTTTTAGTATTTTTTTACTATTGTTTTAAACCATAGCCCTGGGGGTTTTTGAAACCAAAGCTTTTAGTTTCACTTGTGGACTTCATTCAATTTTTTTAAAAAAAGACTGTCTTGATTGATTTGAAGGCTTGGTTGTTATCAAAAGCCCTTATCTTTCCTGGGTCACTCAGTTGCTCTTATAGAAACATCTAAATTGTAGGAATGCCTTTAATGTGCTATACTGTCAGATAAAATGGTTGGTGATAAATACTTGTTTCTAAAGAAAGTTTTTGGTGCTTAGGAAATTTGCAAGACACCCTTGAATGCCTCTTCTCTTGAAGGACAATTTTTCATTGTAACAGTCAGGATATTTTGACTCTACTTTTTTATTTGTCTCATAACCAGGGCACCTTACTCCAATGGCATAATATTTTTGTTTCATTATACTCCAAAACACTTTGTTAATTTTCCTCCACTAAGTTACACACATTTTGGGTTCAGGATGATATACCAAAAAAAAAAAAAAAACAAAGAAAAGAAAGAAAGGAAGAAAGAAAGAAAGATGCTATACTATCGGCTGGGAATGGAAGTAATGTCTGCCTCTGAATCACATGAATTGTTTTACTGCCTTCTTAAGGCACATGGGGTACAGATCAATGTTTGTTATATAATTGTTTGCCTTTCATAATCTTTTCGGCATTCTCTTAGCAATCCCTGGTTTTCAACAGTGATAAGACAGTTGTCCCTGGCTACATGGAGCTACTGAACACCTGAAATGTGGCTCGTCTGAATTTAGATGACATCTAAATGTAAAATATAGGCCAGGCTTCAAATAATTGGTTAAAATTAAAAAATTTAAAAATACTCAATTATCTCAAAATCAGTGTAGGTTGATTCTATATTGAGATGATCATCTGAATTCATCAGGTAAAATACTATTATTTAAAATTAATGTCATCCATTTCTTTTTACTTTATTAATGCAGTAACTTGAAAATTTAAAATTCATACATAGCTTGCTATTTATTTATTTATATGTTGGTGCATTATAATCATACATCTTGATGGGTTTCAGGGTGATAGAAGTATACATGCACACATCGGTCAATTAGCCCTCCCTCAATTCCCACCCGTATTCCCTCCCCCTTCCCTCCTTCTCGTGCTCAGCATATTAGTTGACTTTGATAAGTTTGTGTATGTACATCCTGTGTATTAGGGTGTTTCCCTTTTCCCCCCTCCCATCTCCCTCAGGTAGGTTGCCTTCTTTACTCATCTAAGGTTTTCTCCATCTTTGACTGGAGTCCCTCCTATGCCCTATTCTCCCTAGCTTCTGCATATTAGGGAGAGCATCCGACTTTTCACTTTTTGTGACTAATATCACTTAGCATAATGTTCTCCAATTCCATCCATTTCTCTCCAAATGACATAATTTTGTTCTTTATGGCTGCGTAAAATTCCATTGTGTACATATCCCATAGTTTTGAAACCCATTCATCTGTTGATGGACATCTTAGCTGGTTCCATAGTTTGGCAAGTGTGAATTGTGCAGCTATAAACATAGATATGCATGCATTAGTCTGGTAGTTTGGTTTCCATTCTTTTGGGTAGATACCTAGAAATGGTATTGCTGGGTCATATGATAGGTTCATTCCCAGTCTTCTGAGCATCCTCCACACTGTTTTCCAAGGTGGTTGCACTAATTCCCAATCCCACCAACAGTGTATTAGAGTTCCTACTTCTCCACATCCTCGCCAGCATTTGTTGTTGTTTGTGTTTTTAATGATTGCCATTCTAATTGGGATTAGGTGAAATCTCAGGGTAGTTTTGATTTGCATCTCTCTAATTGCTAATGATGTTGAACATTTTTTCATACATTTATTGGCCATTTGTATTTCTTCTTTTGTGAAGTGTCTAGTTGATTTGCCCATTTTTTGATTGGGTTGTTTGTGTTTTTAGAGGTGAGTTTCTTGAGTTCTTTGTATATTCTAGATATTATTCCTCTATCAGAGGAGTAGCTGGCAAAAATCTCCCATTCTGTAGACTCTCTGTTGAGGTCCTTGATAGTTTCCTTTGCTGCACAGAAGCTCTTCAGTTTAATGCAGTCCCATGTATTGATCCTCTTTTTAACTTCTTGTGCCTTTGGAATCTTGTTGAGGAAATTTTTGCCTGTGCCTGTGTGTTGAAGAGTTGGACCTATGCCCTCTTCAAGTGGCTGCAAGGTCTCTGGTCTAATTCCCAGGTCTTCGATCCATCTTGAATTAACTATTGTGTAAGGTGAGAAAGTGAGGTTTATTTCCATTTTTCTGCATGTGATTAACCAGTTTTGCCAACACCATTTGTTGAAGAGGCTATCTTTTTTCCAGTGTATGTTTTTGGCCCCTTTGTCAAAAATCAATTGGCTGAAAGTGTGCGGATTTGTTTTTAAGTCTTCTATTCTGCTCCATTGGTCTGTGACTGCTTTTGTGCCAATACCATGCTGTTTTTATTACTATGGCTCTGCAGTATAGTTTGAAATCAGATATTGTGATGCCTCCTGCATGGTTCTTGTTGCTGAGAACTACTTTGTTATTCTGGGTTTTTTGTTGTTCCAAATGATTTTAAGAACTGATTTTTCTATGTCTGTGAAGAATGACCTTGGTGATTCAATGGGTATTGCATTGAATCTATAGATCACTTTTGGAAGAATGGCCATTTTGATGATATTTATTCTGCCTATCCAAGAGCGGGTCTTTCCATCTTCTAAGATCTTCAATTTCTTTCTTCATTGTTTTATAATTTTCCTTGTAGAGGTCTTTTACCTCCTTTGTTAGGTTTATTCCTAAGTATTTTATTTATTGTTTATGGGGATATCGTGAGTGGAATGTTTTCTGGAATTCTTTTTAAGTGGATTTATGGTTTGCATATAGAGAGTCTCTAATTTTTTAGGATTGATGTTGTATCCAGACACATTGCTGAATTTGTTGATCAGTTCTATAAGTCATTTTGTTGAGTTTAGTGGGTCTTCTAAGTATAATATCATGTCATCTGCAAATAGAGATGGTTTCATTTCTTCTTTTCCTATTTGCATCCTTTGATTTCCTTCTCTTGCCTTATTGGTCTGGCTAGAGTCTCGAGTACTATATTGAAAAGGAGTGGTGATAGTGGATATCCTTGTCTTGTTCCTGTTTTTAAGGGGAACTCTTGTAGTTTTTTTCCCCATTCATTATGATGTTGGCTGTGGGCCTATTGTATATTGCCTTTATGATGTTGAGGTATGTTCCTTCTATTCCGATTCTCTGCAGTGTTTTTATCATGAGTGGGTGTTAGATTTTGTCAAATGCTTTTTCAGCATCTATTGAAATGATAATGTGATTTTGTCTTTTGTTCTGTTTATGTGGTGGATTTACATGGATTGTTTTTCATGTATTGAACCAGTCTTTCATCCCTGGGATGAACCCGACTTGGTCATGGTGTATGATTTTCTTGATGTAGTTTGAATGTGCGTTGTTAGTATTTTGTTTAGAAGTTTTGCATCTAAGTTCATCAATGATATAGGCCTGTAGTTTTCTTTTCTTGAGCTGTCTTTATTTGGTTTTTGTATCAATGTGATGTTGGCTTCATAGAATGTATTTGGGAGAGTCCCGTTTCTTTCTATTTCATGGAATATTGAGGAGTATTGGGATTAGTTCTTCTATAAAGGTTTTATAAAATTCACCTGGGAAACCATCTGGTCCTGGGCTTTTCTTTGATGGTAGGCTCTTTATTCCTGTTTCAATATCTTTGATTGCTACTAATCGGTTTAAATTTTCTATATCTTCTTGATTCAATGTAGGAAGGTTGCACGTGTCTAGAAATTTGTCATTTCTTCTAGGTTTTCCATTTCATTGGAATTTAGTTTTTCAAAGTAGTTTCTGATAATCCTCTGGATTTCCATGCTGTCGGTGCTAATATCACCTTTTTCATCTCTTATTTTAGTAATTTGGGTTGATTCTTTCTTTCTTTTGGTTAGGTTGGCTAGTGGTTTATCTATCTTGTTTATTTTTTCAAGGAACCAGCTTTTGGTTTTGTTGATTTTTTGTATTTTTTTTATTCTCTACTTCGTTGATTTCTGCTCTGATTTTAATAATTTCCTGTCTTCTACTAGCTTTGGGGTTAGACTGTTCCTGTTTTTCAAGGGCTGTGAGGTGTGTCATTAGGTTATTTATTTGGTGATTTTCTGTTTTTCTTATGTGGGCACTCAGTGCTATGAATTTTCCTCTTAATACTGCCTTCAGAGTGTCCCAGAGATTTTGATATGTTGTATCTCTGTTCTCATATGTTTCTAGGAATTTCTTAATTTCTCCCCTTATTTCTTCTATAACCCACTCCTCATTCAGCAGTGTGGTGTTCAGTCTCCACGTTTTTATGACATTTCTCTGGGTCTTCTTATAGTTGATTTCTAGTTTCATTCCATTATGGTCTGAAAAGACGCAGAGGATTATATCACATTTTTTGAATTTGCTAGTACTCACTTTGTGGCCTAGGATATGGTCTATTTTAGAGAAGGTTCCATGAGCAGCTGAAAAAAAATGTGAATTCAACTGTAGTTGGGTGGAATGTTCTGTATGTGTCTCGTAAGTCCATTTGGTTTATGGTGTTTCTTAGGTCTGAGGCATCTTTACTGACCTTTTGTCTTGAAGATCAATCTAGTGGTGTGAGAGGTGTGTTCAAGTCTCCCAATATTATTGTATTGGGTTCTATGTGTGACTTAATGTCACAAAGAGTTTCTTTTATGAAAGTGGTTGCACCTATGTTTGGGGCATAAATGTTGACTATTGTTATATCCTCTTGCTGGGTTGTTCCTTTTACCAGTAAGAAATAATCTTCTTTGTCTCTTCTGATAAGTTTAGGTTTGAAGTCTAAAATTTCTGATATCATAGGTGCTACTCCTGCTTGTTTTTGAGTTCCATTAGCATGGATTACCTTGCTCCATCCCTTCACCTTTAATTTGTGCATATCTTTACTTGTAAGGTGTGTTTCTTGCAGTCAGCATATAGATGGATTGTGATTTTTATTCCATTTTGCCACCTATGTCTTTTGATTGGGGAGTTGAGGCCATTTATATTCAGTGTGATTATTGAGAGATGATTTTTAATTCCTAAGACTCTAAATTTTATTTCTGTTTGAGGTATTGTTTGTTCTTCTTTGCTTAGTTGTTCATTTGATAAAAATCATTGTTTTTCTGATTCTGGAATTTATTATTTCTTCTTTGTAATTAATCTCTTTGAGTATTTTCTCTAGTGCTGGTTTGGAAGACATAAAGTCTTTCAGCTTCTGTTTGTCATGGAAGGTTTTTATTTTCCCATCAAATTTGAAAGATATCTTTGCTGGGTAGATAAATCTTGGCCAGAAGTGTTTTCTTTCAGGGTTTGAAATATGTTGCTTCAGGCCCTCCTGGCTTTCATGACTTGGTTTGAAAAGTCTGGAGTGATTCTTACTGGTTTGCCTCTGAATGTCACTTGGACTTTTCCTCTCATTGCCTTTAAGATTCTTTTCTTGGGGCCGGGCGTGGTAGCGCACGTTTGTAATCCCAGTACTTTGGGAGGCGGAGACCAGAGGATCCGGGTTCATGGCCAGCCTCAGCGCTCTCTCTCTCTCTCTCTCTCTCTTGCTGTCTCTTTCTACTTAGTGAGGCCTCCGCAACTTCGTGAGACCCGGTTTCAAAATAAAGTATAAAAAATAGGGCTGGGGGTGTAGCGCAGAGGTAGAACACCCCTGTGTTCAATCCCCGGTACCACACACACAAAAAAAGATTCTTTTCTTGGCCTCTACATTAGTCAATTTGATTATTATGTGGTGAGATGAACTTTTTCTCTGATCTTGTCTATTGCGGGTTCTATATGTTTCTTCTACCTGTGTGTCGACCTCTTTTGGAAAATTTTCTAATATTACTTCTTTGAAAATATTATTAATTCCTTTGGTTTCAGCTTTTATTACCTCTTCTATGCCTATCATTCTTAGGTTTGCTCTTTTAAGATTGGCCAAGATCTCTTCAATGTCCATTTCATGCTGTCAAATTACTTTTTTCTAAATTATATACTATGCGTTCATTTTTGGAGGGGTCATCTTCTAAGAGTGAGATTCTGTTTTCCATGTGGTCTAGTCTATTGTTGATAGTTTGTATTGATTCCTTCATTTTAGTTATTGTATCCTTCACTTCCTTCAGAGCTTCTTTTTGATTCCTGTTCAGGGTGTCAGGTTCTTTATTTGATCCTTCATTTATTTCAGGTTCTCTCTGAATTCTTTTTGGAAATCCTGTATCACATCTACTATTAAAGTTCTCAATTGTCCTTCTGGCAATCTTTGCAATTCTGTGTTGGTGGATTCTGTTGTTGTGGAGTTGTGGGAGCTCACTGTTTCTTTGCTATTCTTCCTTTTCATGATTTCATGTTTCTTAAGTTTATATCTTTGTTGCTTTTTGTAGCTCTCTCTCTCACTCTGTAGGTTTCCTATGTCTAATCTCTCTCTCTTTATTGTATCTTATTCTGGAGGTAGATATTTACTTCTAGGTGAGCCTTAAAGGTTAATAGCCTTTACCAAACGGTTATTCTTAGCTCTTTGTTGTGTGTTTTATACCCTTTAAAACCGACTTTGAAATCTATGTCCAGTGTCCCCCACTGTTGTTCTGCCTGAAGATCATCAGTACTGTGTCACCCTTACTCTAGGGTTCCTTCTGCCCACTGCAATGGTAATGTTGATGGGTTCCAGGTGTTAAGGTCCAGGGACCTGTCTGTCGCCTCTGTAATAAGGAGTAGATGCAGAGGTGTGAGCTGGACAGTTTGTGCCCTGCAGGCGCCCAGTGCTGCTGGTGTCCCTCCTGCTGCAAACATGGGTCTCCGTGTCGTCCACTGGGACTGCCCATATGTCTCTCTCTGTCTACACATATGGCAAGTTTTGCCAGGACAGGACCCCGGGCCTGTGTCTCTCTTTGCCTACAGAAGCGGCAGATGTTGTTTTGACCCAACTCTGTGCAAACACAGAACTATGTGTTTTCCACAGAGAAGGCTGTGTTGGTCTGATTTTTTCCCAGGTACCAGGACTGTGACCTGAAGGCTGTAGTTCTGTCCACCGAATGTTGCCAGGGGCTGTCTGCTTATCTCTGCTTCTGCTGTGTCTTACAGCAGACCCCACACCCACCTCCACAAGGGTGATCCACAAAGTCTCAGACCCTGCGAGTCTATTGCTTGCCGCACAAGTCCTTGTGGCCACACTGGGTGATCTCTTCCTGGGGCTGCTCGTTAACTTACAGTCTCATTGAGTGCTGCTCTTAATCTCTGGGGGAGGCATTGGACTCAGCTGCGCTGCCACAGGTTCTGGTCAGGCTTTTAGGCATTTGGGTCTTTGTTGAGTGTGGAGTGAATTTGCTTTCGTAGCTGATGATGCAGTGCCAGGTATCTGCCGGAGCAGCCTGACTACGATAGTGCTGCCGCCGCCATTCGGGTCTCTGTTGAACGTGGAGTGAGTTGCTGCTCGCTCCTGCTGCTTCTGATCTGCAGTTGCTGGATTTACAACAGATTGCTGGCCTCTTTGTTGGCAGTCTGTGGAAGCCGCACTGCTGGTAGTTGCTGGCCCTGCCTGGCCAACATAGTGCCACCGCTGCCGCCACTGCTCAGGTCTCTGTCAAGCGTGGAGTGAGTCGCTGCTCGCTTTTGTTGGTGATGATCTGCAGTCGCTGGATTTACAACAGGTTGCTGGCTTCTTTGTTGGTGGCCTGTGGAAGCCACAATGCTGGTAGCCGCTGCTGCCGCTGCCATTCAGATCTCTGTTGAGTGTGGAGCGAGTTGCTGCTCACTCTTGTTGCTGATGATCTGCAGTTGCTGGATTTACAACAGTTCTCTGGCTTCCTTTTGGCGGCCTGTGGAAGTCTCAATGCTGGTAGCTGCCGCCACAACTGTTCCCTAGATAAGTGCTTGGAGCTCTTATTTATTTATTTTTGGACAACAGTGGCTAGAAAGTATCTAAATAATGAGGACTTTTTGTTTTCCTTTGCTAGGAAAGGAGCCATTTATTTAGTCACTGTAGCAAATAAAACTTAGGTGCTGGTTGACGTGTAGGAATGGGATCCCAAAGGCCATTAGCATATACTTCATGTCCTGGGATAAGTTACTTATAATGATATTAAGAAGAATAACTAGCCAGGCGTGGTGTCGCACGCTTGTAATCCCAGCACTTTGGGAGGCGGAGACCGGAGGATCTGGGTTCGCGGCCAGCCTCAGCTCTCTCTCTTTCTCTCTCTCTCTCTCTCTCTCTCTCTCTCCCTGTCTCTCTCTCTCTACCTAGTGAGGCCCTCCACCACTTCGTGAGACCCAGTTTCAAAATTAAGTATAAAAAAATAGGGCCGGGGGTGTAGCGCGGAGGTAGAACGCCCCTGGGTTCAATCCCCGGTACCGCCAAAAAAAAAAAAAGAATAACTACTGTAGTGAATTAATGATATTATTTACCTCTTTGGATTTTATGGGGATTTAATAAATAATATGTGTAAGGAAGGTGACTTTAAATAATATTGCCTTATGGAGAAAAGGGTACAGACAGAAACTATCAGGGAACAATTTTAAAACTATTTTCAAACTTCATATACAATAGTAATGGGATTAACCATCTATAGATTCAATTAGAGCATTAGAGTATGAAAATCTTGGTTTATGTGAAGACATTATGCTAGAACTTTTTTCATGGGGTTATATAAGCTGTGTAACCATTCTTCTAAATGGTGCATGATTTTTTTTTTTTGTATGTGGTACTGGGGATTAAACCCAGGGGCATTCTACCACTGAGCTATACCCCCAGCCCTTTGTATTTTTTATTTTGAAAGAGGGTCTAGCTAAGTTACCAAATGCTGGCCTCAAACCTGTGATCCTACTACCTCAGCCTCCCAAGTACTTGGATTATAGGCATGCACCATCATGCTTGCTGGTGAATATTTTATTTAATTGATATGTCAGCTTTTATGTAACCATTTCCTTATTCTTGGTTACTGGATTGCTTCCATTTTTCATTACTTTTAATATTATGCTGATAAATACAATAACCAATATCATATTTTGGGTAATTTTCTAAGAATGTCAAATTAATTTTAGAAGATGATGAATTATGTAAGAATGGAAAACCAATTCAAATTTCTGCCTAAAACTGAATAACAATTATCCAATTAGAAGGGAGTTGGATATAAGCCATTTCCTCACCTGTTTTGCATTTCTAGGGTAGAAGAGATAAATAGGGAAAGATTTATTAAATGTTGAAATGAAATTATTCCTATTGTAAGTATATTGGCAATATAAAATAGTAATAAAACCAACAGAGATATTTCAACTTCAATATCTAGATCCCTTTATTACTGGAATCTTGAATGCAGAGTTTTGGTCCCATTGTCTAATTTTATTTAATGCAGCCGGGCGTGGTGGCGCACACTTGTAATCCCAGTACTTTGGGAGGCGGAGACCGGAGGATCCGGGTTTGAGGCCAGCCTCAGCTCTCTCTATCTCTCTCTCTCTCTCTACTTAGTGAGGCCCTCCGCAACTTCGTGAGACCCGGTTTCAAAATAAAGTATAAAAAATAGGGGCTGGGCGTGGTGGCGCACGCTTGTAATCCCAGTACTTTGGGAGGCGGAGACCGGAGGATCCGGGTTCGTGGCCAGCCTCAGCTCTCGCTCT
>PVJS01045393.1:0-16253 GCA_004027185.1 Glis glis
AGAGAGAGAGAGAGAGAGAGAGAGAGAGAGAGAGACAGGGAGAGAGACAGAGAGAGAGGGAGAGAACTGATGCTGGCCGCGAACCCTCAAAAGGAGTATCTGAGCCTCAAAAAAAATTTCTTGTCTTCCTATTTCTCCTTTCAGCTGTATCATTTTTTTTCATGTATTTCATGCTGTATTATAAGGTAAGTACATATTTCGGATGTTGCCTATAAATATATTTATAATATCTTCAGGGGGGAATTGGCCATTTTATCAAGAAATGGCCTTCTTTATCTCTGATAACATTTCATGTTCCCATATCTACTTTCTTTTATATTAATTCAGCCATTCCTACCACCATCTTTCTTTTGAGTCCCCAGTGAAATCTACTGGGAAGTGGGTGGAGGTAGATATGAAATCCTTCTGTGTCTATGGTACCTATGGTACACTGCCCCACCCTGTCGTTAGCAATACCTAAACATCTTTATTTGAACCTTCTACCAGTCTCTGTGGTTTCTGTTATCTCTTCTTTCATGATCTGTCCCAAGGAAGCACGCGCTTGCATCCTGTCTTTTCTTAAATTTTAGGTTAATTTGTAACTCTGTGACCTTAGTTCTGTGATGACTTCAAGACAAGTTATGATCTTGTAGATTATCTAGATTTTTCTTTTTATTAGGTGGGAACGTTGTCCTTCCAGCTTTCTATATGCTAAATGGAAGTTAAAAGTCAAGACCATTTGCATTTAATATAATTATTAAAATGCTTGGGTTTAATTCTAACATCTTGCTACTAGTTTTCTATGTTTCCCATTTATTCTTTGACCCTTGTCCCATTTTCCCTTCTCTTTTTGAATCATTTGAGTATTGTGTAGTCTTCTTTTTTATTTACATTGTTGGAACATTAACTATGCTTCTTTTTTTCTAAAGTGAGTGTTTTTGGACTCACCATATGGATGTTTCACTTACCACAGTTTAAACTTTAAATCACAGTTTACCTTCAAATAATTTCATAGTTAGAAGATTATACTTTTTTGTTTCTGCACTCATTCTCTGTGGCATTTTTGTCCCATGTATATTATAAACCTCAAAATGAATTATTATTTTCTTTTAGACAGTCCACAGCCATGTGAAGAAATTTAAAAACAAGGTTTCAATGTCGTATGTTTGTCCACATATTTACCTTTTCTGACACTTTTCTTTCATCTATGAATATCTGAGTTTCTACCCAATATTTTTTTTCTTTTAGTTTGAAGAAGTTCCTTTATCATTTCATATAATTCAGGTCTTCAGGTGACAAATCCTTCAGCTTCTTCTTCTTTTTGTTTTCCTTTTTGGAAATTCCTCCATTTTGCCTTTTGTTTTAAAGAACATTTTCCATTCAGTATTGAATTCTAAGTTGACAAATTTCTTTTTCTTTCAGCCCTTTAAAGATGTACTGCTTTGTTCTGGCTTCCATGGGTTTAAGTTAGAAATCAGTAATTGTTTCTTATCATTGTTAACTTGTATATAGTTGGTTTTATTTCTTTGGCTACTTTTATGATTTTTTTAAACTTTTTTCTTTGTCATAGTTTTTAGGTCATTGGATTTTGACAGAACTTGGCGTGATTTTCTTTGTCTTGCATGAGGTTCATTGAGTTTCTTGGATCTGTGAGTTTAAAATTTCATCAGAATTATAAAATGTGCAGCCTTTGTATTTCAATTTTTTTTTCAATCTGCCCTCTTCACAGCTCCTCTTCATCTCTCATCTGGGATTCCAAATACTCATGTGTTACATTGCTTCCTGTTGTTCTGCAGTTCACTTAAGCTCTTTTTTTCCAAGACTTTTTTTTAAAAAAAAAAAACTTTTAATTTTATTAGCTTCTTCTTTTTTTGTGTGTATGTGGTACTGGGGATTGAACCCAGGGACATTCTACCTCTGAGTTATACCCCAGCCCTATTTTATTTTTTATTTTGAAATAGGGTCTCACTGAGTTGTGTTGGACCTCACTAATTGGCTGAGGCTGGCTGCAAACCTGTGATCTTCCTATCTCAGCCTCCCAAGTACTGGGATTACATGTGTGCGCCACCACGCCCAGCCTTCATTAGCTTTTATTTCAGTAGGTCTTAGGTTATGACATGTTGGGCTGGATTCTTCTGCGTTGTGGGGGGCCATCCTGCACTCTGTAGGAGGGGTAGCAGTTTCCCTGACTTCTATCCACTAGATGCCAGTAGCAAACTCCCCCAAGTTAAGACAACCACAAATGTCTTCAGACATTGCCAGATGTCTCCAGACAGGCAAAATTATCCCAATTTGTGAACCACTATCCCAAAGTAATAAAATTGTTTTTTTTCCCCATGTCTAGCATGCTTTCGTAGCCATGTAGTAAGTTATTTTAGTTCAGATACAAATTTTTCAACTCTAGATGTCCCAGTTGGTTCTTTAAAAATTTCCATGACATTATTTTTTTATGTTTTTCTTTAAGTTTTTGAAATATTTATATAGTTGTTTTAAACTCCTTGTTGTTAATTCGCTCTATTACATCTTGGTCTGTGCCTGTTGACTGATTCTTTTTATTTTTCATATATCTCCATGTTTCTAGTGACTTTTTTTTGTTGTTGTTGTTCTTTTGTACTGGAGGCTGAACCCAGAGGTGTTCTACCTCTGAGCTACAGCCCCAGACTTATTTCATTCTAAAACAGGGTTTTCTTTTTTTTTTTTTTTGCGGTACCAGGGATTGAACTCAGGGACGTTCTACCTCCGCGCTACGTCCCCAGCCCTATTTTTTATGCTTTATTTTGAAACCGGGTCTCACGAAGTTGTGGAGGGCCTCACTAAGGGGGGAGAGAGAGAGAGAGAGAGAGAGAGAGAGAGAGAGAGAGAGAGAAAGAGAGAGAGAAAGAGAGAGAGAGCTGAGGCTGGCCGTGAACCCCGATTCTCCGGTCTCCGCCTCCCAAAGTACTGGGATTACAAGCGTGCGCCACCACGCCTGGCAAAAACAGGGTTTTGCTAAGTTGCTGAGGGACTCACTATGTTGCTGAGGTTGGCCTTGAGCTTGCAATCCTCCTCTCTCAGCCTCCCAAATACTGGGATTACAGGCATGCACCACCACATCCAGCTTTCTAGTGACTTTTTAATAGATGATGAATAGTCTGATGTCAGTCACATTGTTGAAAGTCTCTGTGTTTTTCGTTTTCTTATAAGTACACTTAAACTTTGTTTGGCAGGCAATTGAGTTACTTACATGTTAGTGTCATCCTTTTAAGGCTTATTTTTTAAGTTGCTAGTTCTTTTCTTCTAGAACTAGTTTAGTCTTATTACTAAAGCTTGAATGTCTTAAGTTTCTTAACTCTCTGGGTGTTTAAAGAATGCACACTTCTTTAGATAAATTAACCCTAACTATCCCATAGTCCTGTGTGGGCTCTGGGAATTATTCTGTGTATAGCTTCTAGCTTCCCACTTTTTTTTTTTCCCAGAAGTTACTTTTTGTTCTTTTTTCTTCTGGCCAGCCTTGTGGATTCTCATAGTGTGCCTGTGTTATTTAGGCCAAGATTCAAGAGGATCTGAGTAGTCAGATTTTGGGGTCATTTTATTTGCGTAGTTTTATCCTCTGGTAACTTGCTGTGTACAGTCCAGACTCCTCATTTTCCCAAAACTCCAACCCCTGTGTTCTCAACAGCAAAACGGCGTCTTTTGCTCTGGAAGGAAGGGAGCTGGGGCAACTCTAGGGTTCACCTCATTTGTTTTTATCCTGCCAGGGAACACAGTACTGTGCTACCTGTTGTAAAATATCTGCAAATGATTGTTTCAGCATCCTGCCCCCTCTGTTTTTAATTGTTTACAGCAAAGGCAAGTTGGATATGAATTATTTCATCATGGCTGAAAGTGGAGTCAGTAACTTCATTATAAATGAATTATAAACAGATGCCAATAGACAAAATCAGACTGAGTATGGATGGACTGGTATAAAACCTCTTTGGCTAGAGCTTAACATTGATAAGTGAAAAAAAATCACATTTCAATGTGTAAGTCTTGGTTTTCCTTGTCTAGGTTCTCAGTGGGATTGTGACAATTTTCTGTTTATAATATTTTCCCAGATATATGTTATCAAATATCCCTGATGCGTGGTTTTGCAAGGCACATCTGTGGATTTTGCAGATATTTCAACCATATCAGCAAGTCCTATTTCATGCTCAGATCAAGTATGCATACACATAATGAAAATTTACTGGTCTGTATTTTTCTCTCAGTCCAACCTTCCCAGGGGATTGATGAAAAATGAAATAAATACCAGTGGCATTTTTACAACTGCTAAGGAAAAATCCATTAGACTTAAAAAAAATAGGTCATACATTTTAGTGTTCAAGGGACCAGAAGAAATAGAGGTACCAAAAGACCTTCATATATCCCAGGACGCGAATGTCCTAGACGCATAGCATTTCTGTGAACTGCTTTAGTTTAATTCTTGGATGTCAGCAGAGAGTTTCCTAGCACTGGGACAGAACTTATGATTCACAAGGGAAGGCTCGGAAAGGAAGTCAAGTGTCTGTGGAAACAGGGACTGTCATGCTCTCATTCTTACTTTAGACGGGAATCTTTGCATGAAAAATGCTTTTCTATTTTGAGCATTCAGTAGGTACTCAATACATGCTTGTTAAAATAGAATCTTTGTGGATGCTGAGTGTAGGGTGTGGTAGGATTCTCCCAGCCTGGCACTTGCCCTCCTCTTACATTATGTTTTTTATGTCACTAAATAAAAGAGGCTTTTTAATATGGTGGTGGGGATCATTTCTGGGAAGATACCTAGAAACCAAGTGTGAAATTGATGCTTTATCTGGTAGCCTAACATTTCATTATATCATGGGACCAGTGTCCATTATGTTCCAAGGTCATACTTTATCTATACGTTGAATCTCTGGACTGTGAAACACTCTGAAGTGGACCGGGCCGCCTTGAGCACTCGCCTCCCCTTTGCTCCAGGTGCATCGAAGGCGTCTGCGCACAGTTGAGATGCACAGGTTGGAACTGCTGGACCTTCTGTCCTTCCTTGGGGCCGGGGGCTGTGGAATCAGTTTGTCATAAAGCACTCTAGAACTCCTGGGAGATATCAATAAAATGAGACATGCCATATATAAAATATAATTATATAGCTCCCAGTAGTGTTGTTTTGAAAGACAGTAACCTGCTTAATATTTTGAAATGGCTTGTCCAGACAGCATTCTTTTGGAACATCTTCTGTCTTCCTTGACCTTAGTCTCTAAGGTCTTCCAACTTAAAAAAAAAAATCTCATAATCCTTTCCACTTTCTGAGGAAAACAGCTAAGAGATCTCATTGTTGAAATGGGATTTGCTCTGAAATTCAAACTTCTGGTCAAAAACTTAACCAAGAAAAATGGTTTAAACTTGTTTTCTATTGGTCCCTTCCCTTTATTCTGCCTTTCCCTTATATAATGTCATATTTGAAGCATGCTTCTAGATCCAATTAGATTTAGACGTGTGGACATGTACTATTAATATTGTATAGTGGAAATGTGAAAAATGTACTACTACTAATGATAATGGCTCACTTTTATAAACAATACACAATCACCTGACACATTCTCATAAATCATTTGAGAAACAAGAAGTAGGAATGTGTAGGAATATAGAATAGATTTTTAGTCAGAAGGCCTGGGACAAACCCTTAGAATTAGTAGTTCTTTAATCATGGAAGGGGATTGGTTTCCTTCAATTATCTAATCATAGTCTCTTCCCTCATATAATGGAAAGAATATTTCCTGCTTTCTCTACTTCATAGGATTAATAGAAAGATCAAATAAATTTATAGAGGTATAGATATATATGTATGTATGTATGCATGTTTGTATGTATCATGTGAATCTTCTATTTAGATTAGCTAGGCAACACTTATAAATTTCTCCAGGAATTTCATAAAAACATTTTTAAACAAGTAATTTATCGTAGTAAAGTGGACAAAGAAGAATAATATTGGAATACAACGACTTTTGTGGTACTTTCTCTGCACTCCTTGCAGACATGATCTCATTTAATCGGCACACCTATCCAAGGGAGGCAGCTGATGCCAAGGCATTGCCTTGACTCGGTCACACAGCCAGGAAGCCCAGAAGAGATAGATCCAAGCTCAGGGAGATGGGAGCCAAGTCTGTATTCTGCACATGGCCATGTCTGTCTCTTGCTTCCTGTCTGACAGAATCAAAGGAGTAGGAAGGAAGAATAAAGGAGTGAGAGGCTTAAATTAAAAAATAAATTAACATCTCCTCCATAATAAAAAATACTGCAAGAATAGGTTATGTGGAAAGGGTTTTTTTTTTTGGCCCAGATCATTAAAGGGCCTATTTTACAGGTGATTTACAGTTTAAAAACTCAGTATGTATGTATGTGATATCAGGCCCTTAGCCACTTATTAATAGCATTCTCTATATTAGGGCAAATTGGATGGAAGAAGGCATGAAAGGCAAAAGTTGCTTCGCCCTTCCCCAACCTTCACCCCAAGGGGCAGGCAGAGCCCAGAATCTGTCTCCCTACTGGCCCTGGAGGCAAAAGTTCTTAAGATTTTGGAAGGAAGTTTAATGAATTAGTACCCCAAGGGTGCAGAGTACTGTAACTATTCAAACAAGTTAGCAAATAAAAATTTTGTCTGGATAATAGCAAGGTTGAAACTTGTAATAGAGATTTAACCTCAGAGACCACCATAGCAAAAGTAAAAATAACATCAGTGGATGGTCTCACTAAATGAGACCTTTGAAACTAATGGTCAAGAAAATTCAATGCATTTTCCAATTGCTTTACTTAAAAAGAAATTAATTGTGAGGGACGAAACTGTACAAACATTTATTCATTTCTTGGCATGAGCTTTGGAATAATACTTGTAAAGGTCTGACTTTATGCTAGATTTAAAATTAATTTTTCCATGCAAATATAATTTGATAGAGATACTTCCTTTTTTTAAACTTGTGTAGTTGAAAAAGACTAAATTTCAAAGTGAATTCCAAGGAAGATGGTAAAATCCTTAAGATGAGGGCCTTGGCATAAGCCCATTCTTTGGATTAAAAGAAATAAAACAGCTTGCGTTTCTTGTCCACTGGAAAAAATGTTTTAAAGCAGTTTGATTTGGTAGTTTGGCTTTCAATGTCTTATTAGAAAACAATGCAGGTTAAGCTGGGTGCAGTGGTACAGGCCTGTAATCACAGTACTTGGGAGGCTGAGACAGGAGGATTACAAGTTTGAGGCCAGTGTGTGGTAATTTAGTGAGACTCTGTATCAAAATAAAAAATAAAATAGGGCTGGGAGTATAGCTCAGAGGTAGAGTATCTGCCTCCCCCCACACACTTAAAAAAAGGAAAAAAAAGAAAGGAAAGAACAGAAAAGAAAAAAGAAAGTAATGCAGGGTAAAATATACAGACTCAATATAAAATGAGCCTGTATTTTGGAATCTTTGTGATTCCAATATATATTTGTAAGATATATATTAAGAAATTAACTCTTAGTCATAAATGTCACCCCATTTCTCTCCCATGTCACCCCATTTCTCACTTAGAGAGAGTGCATATATAAATACACACATACATATTTACAGTACTTAGGTATATATGTGCATATCCATATGTACATACAGGCAAATATATAAGCTAATAGACATATTCACAAATAATAGAAGCTGGTCATAAATATTCCATCAAGTGTTTGGGAATGATCTAGATATAGATTTTATACAAATTTATACTTAATCACAAGTATTTAAGAAGGTAGTATTGCTGTTTTCTATAAGGCACAGTCCTTACTTTAGAGCTGTTATACACAGGGTGAACTTCCCAAATAACAGGAAGAGATGTTAACTCACTGATGTGATTTATGGTGAGCTCCAGCTCCCTTACCTCATTAAAACTATGCCCTAAACTCAGGTATCAACAGAAACTGAAATTAAACTAACGGGTAGAGCATTACAATTCTCTGGCCACAGCTTCTTAAAATTAAAATTGCTTTGGAGAAGGACTGGCTCATTGATGTTAGGATCTGGTTATGAATTATTTATTTATCAGAGGCTTTTTATTATATTAGACAATTTGGGACTGCAAAAAGACACTGTCAAGAATATATAGAAAAGGATTTGTGCAAGACATCCACAGTTACCCATTCGATCAAGGAGGCTCTGGTTCAATGATACTTGTTAGAGCTGTGGCCCTGAGGGACGAGCCAAAAAATGCCCAGTAAGCAACACAGCCATGGGTGACTTGAGATCACCTGAATCATCATCATCTCACTTCTTTCTCTCCAGATGGTCTAAATCAAGGATCACTAACTCAAATATTTAGAGGGGACTGTGCAGGTGACATTCACGAGGGCTTGTGAAGCAGAATTGAGAGGGCAGTGACAAACTTGAGAGTGTGCCCAACCCTACCACATGAGTAGAGCCCATTCTTGAGATTTTTAAAAAATAGCTGAGGGTCTGTATTCTAGGATGAAATCTCCAAAATTTAAAATCTTGGCTCTGTATTAATTAAGATCATCAAAACCACATTATTAGGCAAGAATTGGCCTTTGGCTTCCAGGTGCTATGTTTCTAATTTTCTTGATCCTAGATCTTACGATAAAGAGAGAAGGGAAGACTAGATAACATGGTGGGCATGTTTATTATTCTGTCATTCATTACACATTTATAGAGGACCTGTTATTATATTATACACCCAGTTCTGCTCATTGAGGGTACAGTTATCAGTTATGAACAAAGTGAAGTCCTTGCCTTTGCAGAGTGTATAGTTTTGTGAGTAGGAGGGGACAGAAATGCTAAAAATATTGGTTAGCAAAGATTGGAAAGAATATCATGAAAAGGACAGATTCAAGGATTTTTTGAGTGATGAGGATTTCTTCTTTGATTTTTATTTTACAACTGTGGAAATGATTATCACAGAGCTTAGTGAATTGCACAAGGGTGTAGCAAGTTACTGGGAGAACCTAGGATGCCTCTGTGACCTGCAAACTATGTGACTTTATGGAGCCTCATGCTGGATTTAATGCTCTGATGTCATTATCTAGAGAATTTAAATGATTTTAAAATCTCTAGATAATGACATCAGAGCATTAAATCTCTAGATAAATCTTTGAGCTAGTGATGTGCACTGGAAGTACAGTGGAATGATGGGGCATGTACGGTTGACCTTGGCATGTCATTTGCATGTGGCATGTGGTGCCCTTGAGCACAGAATGCTCATACATCACAAGGCATGGGATCCAGTGAGACTCAAAGTGACTATAAGGTAAGCCAATTAGGTCTATGACTACATGGGAGTGGTGGGGTTGAGGAGTCCTGACAGCTCTGACAACTTATCCTTCCATTCCAAGGATAAGTTGCTTTAAACTTAGAAAGGAGAAACACAAATGACTAAGGAATCCATCATATCCTTCCTTTTTTTTTTTTTTTTGGCAGTACCGGGGATTGAACACAGGGACGTTCTACCTCCGCGCTACACCCCCGGCCCTATTTTTTTTATGCTTTATTTTGAAACCGGGTCTCACGAAGTTGCGGAGGGCCTCACTAGGTAGAGAGAGAGAAAGAGAGAGAGAGAGAGAGAGAAAGAGAGAGTACGCGCGCACACGCGCGCGTGCTGAGGCTGGCCGTGAACCCGGATCCTCCGGTCTCCGCCTCCCAAAGTACTGGGATTACAAGCGTGTGCCACCACGCCCGGCTCATATCCTTCCTTTCTTGTTTTACTTCCCTGTATTAGCCAACCACTTATGCTGAACATGGTGGCACAGAAGGAAAGGGAAAGCTAAGTGTTATGTTTCGGATTTAGAATGTCTCCAAGACCTCACATAGCAGCCATGTTGGAGGCGGGGCATGGTTGCCACAGTCCCTGGGGGTGTGGCCTTGGGGACGGTGCATGTGTCCATGTACCCCCTTTATTAGCTCTCTCTGCTTCCAGCCTCAGCAATGTGAGAGTAAAACCCCTGCACTCTCTCTCTCCCGAGGCTCCCTGGGCCATGCCCTGAGCTCCACAGACTTCACCTGGCCTAACATGGACTGAGCCCCTGAAATCTCCAGAACCGCGAACAAATAAATCTTCCTTCTTCTAAGTAGTTGTCGTCAGGTTTTTGGGTCACAGCAATGAGAATGCTTACTGAAACACTAGGGCAACCCAAAGTTCCTTTTCTTTTTAATCTGTCCTTATCCATCAGTAACCCAAAGGTAAAAGGAGCTAGTAGAATGAGTGTGACATCAAGAATTGTAATAAGAATGATTGAGTTTGTTCTGTGCAACATTTCCACTATTCTAGTAAGAACAAATTACATATGCATGTAAAAACTATAAAATATGAGTTGTGTGACTTCAGTGATTCTGCGTAAATAAGAATTAAGTGCTCACATTCACATTTAAAACTGTCATTGCACAGTAAAAAAGTTAAATGGTAACATTCACTCTAAAACAATTTTTTTTATGGCCTAGCACAACATTAAATAGAGTTAAAAGTACCATGATGCACAAGAAAGGATACAGCTTTCTATTTTAGTACCTTCAATGATTCTCTTTTCTTGCTTTTTATCAAAGAGCTCTGCATTTTCAGTTTGCACCACCTGGCCCTGCTAAACACTAGGTGAGTATCCACTCTCCTAACTTCTAACTCACAATGACTCACTGTGCTCTGTTTCGGTGTTCCAGATTTTAATGGTGATGATTATAAGCCTAGAACAAGGAAACAAGGAAGCTTTGTTTAAATAGTTTTCACTTTACATAAGTTGTCATGACCACAGTTTAATAGTAAATATTAATGCACCCGAGCTTGCCCATCTTTGGTCTTTTCTGGCTTTTAATTAATTAAAAGCATGAGACAAAATGAGGTAGTGTACAAACAGCCCATACAATGTATATTAATCACTGCTCTTTTGGTTTGATCATTGAGACATGGTTATCAGCTGTTGAGAGAATAGAGTTCTTATTTGCCTCTGCTTGAGACAAAAAATTAGTATATAGGATGCCTTTTCCAAAGAGAGAGGTTTTTAATGATACACTGTCATTATTTGGGAAGAATCACTTTGAAGAGATAATATTTGTTTTACTTTTCCTTTTCCTTTTCAAAGCTCTTAACTTAAAAAGATTTTGATAGGAATGTATATCTCTTATGAACCTTAATATGATACAGTTCCCTAAGTACTTTGAACCACTAGCCCTGTGTATTAGTTTGCTAGGGTTGAAATAATAAAGGACCACAACTGAGTGCTTAACCAAAGAAATGTGTCTCACAGTTCCAGAGGCTAGAAGAGCCTCTGGTGTCCCCAGGGCTGGTTTCCTCTGAGAGCTGTGGAGGAGTCTGCCCCACAGTTTGCTGGTGACCTGTACTGTCCCTTGGCATGGAAAAGCATCACCCTGATCTTCACCTTCATCTTCACGTGGCATTCTCCCTGAAAGCATGTCTGTCTTCAAGATTCCCTTTTTTTTATAAGAACACCTGTTATATTGGTGTAGTGGCACTCTAAGGATTTAAATAAAAACACTTGATTACCCCTATAGAGATGCTATCTCCAAATAAGGCAAATTCTAAGGTACTGGGGGTTAGGACTTCAATATTTCTTTTGGGAATGCACACGTCCTTGGAAATATTAAACTTGGTCAGAACAAGGAACCCAAATCTTCTGCCTCCATTCTCCATCTGGCTCCCACTTAATATTTAATCATTTTGTTGTTTTGTGTTTTTTGCAGGGCCTTGTGCATGCTAGACAAACATTCTACCACTGAGCTACATCCTTAGCCCAATATTTAATTCTTTGGCAGAGTCTGGCTTACAGAGGACTTGTAAGGCTGACATCAATGTCCCTTGGTAAGGGAGACCCCAGAAGGGCATGTCCTCACTGCTCCAAGACAGCAGCCATCTGAGCAGAAGGGCATGGCCCTTCATCCCATTGCATCAGTAGTTCCAGACATGTATATATCAAGCACCATTTGTATGAGGTCTCTGCAAAATCAGGGGCCACACTTATACTTCTGTTCCTTCAACATGTAACAAGGGCTTATGCACAGGCCTAACTTCACAGGTGACTTTATTCTTCGAGGTTTGATTGACACAGGCTGTCAAGCATCTCTTATCATTTAGGTCTTCCAGTGGTCCATGTTCATGTATGTGTGTAACCAGGTATATTTGAAAAGAGTTGGAAGGACTTGAAAATGTTTAGAGGGCACTCCCAGAAACCAGGAGACTTGTGGGGATAGCTAAATACTGCCCCTACCACAAGCCTTGGTTGGGATGTTTGACAGAGAAATTGATAGAGCCTGAAATATGGGGGTTTGGCATTCAGGGATTTTTGTTGAAAAAATAAATAAAATTAATGAGTGGGGGTTATGTGTCCTACATATGTTCTCTACCTTCTTATTTCTGATATTTTCTCACTGAGTGGAGAAGAGTGATATATTTATGTGCATAGTTCCTGGTCCACTGTCATCCTTGACCATTTTTACCCAGAGCTCACTTGCTTTTTTTGTGAAGAAAGGTGATTCCCATGGTGCATAGCCAAGTTTACTGGATTTAGATTGTCTGACTTTCCCTACCCTTAGACATTCCTTTGGCTTAAAGCAAATGATTATGCAGGTGTGTGTCTGTGGTTGGCCTGGGACTGAGACTGACCTGACCACCTCCTTTCTTTCTCTCCATTGCCTGCCTGAGCCTTTTGCTGACTTTATGTGCAGGGAATGTTCTTGGCCAAACCTCACTTTTGGATATCTATTCTAAATTCAAAAAAGGAGTTGGCATTCTGTTTTTCAATTTGGTTTGACTCTGTGGATGGGAAACAGTTCGAAAGCTTTTTATAAGCTATCTGTGCCTAAACTGAAGAACTATACACAATTTTTATTTATTTATTCATTACTTCATTCACAAAACCTTGTATGATGTTTATTTCAATATCTCTGTTTAAACCCAAATATATTTATACTTCTTATAGGTAAAGATTATAGATGCTAAGAGAAATAAGATAAGAATATAGTGTGTGCGTGTGCGTGCGTGCGTGCGTGTGTGTGTGTGTGTGTGTGTGTGTCTTCTGGTTTGGTTCTGGAATGTCCCCAAAGGTTCACATGTTGAAGGCTTGGTTCCCAGTGCAGCAAAGTTCAGAGATGGGGCTGTTCATAGATGAGAGCTCTAACCTCATCGGTAGATGAATCCATTGATGGAATCATAATTTAAATACACTATTAGGAGGTGGTGAAAACCACAGGAGGTGGGACCTAGTTGAAGTGAGTGGGTCCTTGGGGACATGCCCTTGGGACTATATCTTGTCCATGGCCTCTTGTGCCTGTGTTCTCTCTCTCTCTCTCTCTCTCTCTCTCTCTCTCCTCTCTCTCTCTCTCTTTATCTCTCTCTCTCTCTTTCTCTCTTTCTCTCGGCTTCCTGGATGCTATGATGTGAGCAGCTTTGCTCTTCCACCAGGATGTTCTGCCTCACCACAAACCCAGAAACAATGGAGCCAGCTGCCATTGTTTTGCCTCTGAAACCTTGAGACAAAAATAAGTCTTTCTCCTATGAATTTCTTTTTCTCAGGTGTTTCGTTTTAGCAATGAAGGGCTGACTAACACAGGGTGCTCGAGTATCCAGATAAAAATATTCTGTAGGCAGTTGAAACTATAGGTCTGCAGTTCAGGAGATATTTGAGAGTAGGTTCTCTCCAGATGATAGCTGGCATCTTGATACTAAATGATATTACCAGGGAAAGAGCAAAGAGAGAAGAGCTAAGAAAAGGGCCAAGAGCTAAATCATTTTATATGTGCAACAGAGGCAAAATTCTTCTTCCAGTTGATCCCTGACTTGGGACTTTAATATACCTTTCCAAAATGTAAACAAATTTGACTCAGTATCAAAATTAAAACCTTTAGTCATGTTTTCTGTCAATTTGTAACTTCTAGTACTTGCTAAGACTGATTTTCTCATACCCTTAAGTGGTTAGGCCTTGAGAACCAGGGCTAAAAATAATGGGAAAATGTATGTAGTATTTTCTCTGTACTAGCCATTGTACTGAACAGTATTGACATATGTTATATCATTTAATCTTCATATAAATGGCATAAAATAAGTTCCATAATTATCTTCATTTTACATACAAAAAACAAAAAAGCAACACTAAGGAATAATGAATTTGAGTAATTTGTCTACTATCAAATAACTGAAAACTAGCAAGAGTCGGGATCATACTCTGAGCCCCTGAAATGAGAACCTGTGCCCTTGGTCACTGCTTCAGACTTCCCTCCCCCATGCTGGCTTCTTCTGGAGGGTCAGGCTGAGTTTTCTTTGCTTTTCTAATCTTCTGTCTCAGACATTACAGAAACCAAAAAGAAAATTATTTAAAGGATGCACAAATTTCTCAATAACTATTATCCAATGTCACAAACTTTAATTTGAAAAAATGCAAGTGAAATTTTTTGAATATAAGGAGAAGGTTAATAAAGTAAGCATGGAGCCTTGAATTAAGTGGCCTGATTAATTGAATTAGTCTTGGATTTAATTTGCCTGAATTATCATCCTGGTTTGATCACACCTAGGGAAACATAATATTGCCAGTTTCCTAATTTAATCTAATTTAAAATATATTACTATCATGTTCTTAGGTTTTTTTTTTTACAATATTCTAGATCCTTAAATAAACTAGTATTCAGGTTTTGAAAAAGGACAGGTGAAATAGCTTATTAAGTAAGTTGGTGAGGCTTGTGAAAATGGTCTCTTACTATTTTTTCCATATCAGTAGCTGTCATCCAAGACCTTTTTCTCATTGAAGTTCCTAATTCCATCCTTTTCCCTGCCCCTGAGTTTCCACCCACAGCTAGAGCGATCACAGCAGCTTTCCTGGGCTACGCAGCTGCCTATCTGTCATGTTTTCAGTTTTTCTTATATTCACCTTAGGACTTGTCTATAGGGTTATCCATTCTTTTGACTTCCCTACTTTTTTTTCCAAAGGAAGAATGTACTCATCCATTTCCAAGACCTGCTCTTGATACAAATTATGTATGATAGCTCTTAGAATTAAGATGTCAAAAACAACCATAAAATGTCATTTCAGTGGAAGTTCAAAAGGAGACTCAGTCGGTGACTTTGTGGAAGGTGTCATGTTTGTGTCTATATTCTCAATAGAGGTTCTGTCATACAGTCAATAGGCAATGAGGACTTTATGAAACAAAGTAGGGCCAGATGGAGGATGGACATCTAGCTTGGAATATTGCCTACAGAGGACAGGCTGGATAACTCAGCCGAAAACTCTAAGCGGTCCAAAGAATGCTGAGACTCTAGGTCTCAGAAGGGGAAGGAGAGAAAAAGGCATGAGCATCAGTGCCTCTTCCTTCAGGTTCCGTCTTCTGTAGGTTTGAGGATGTATGACGCTGTCCTCCATGGATGCTGACAACTAGCCTCTGTTCTTGTTCACATTTAAATTTGTAGGTGTCCTTAGAGATTCTAAGATACCATCATCCTTAGGGTAAAAGAAAAGGTTAAAAGATAATTAGTGAATCTTAATCATTTCAAGCATCTCATAAGAGTGCTCTAATTTTTCAACTTGCATAAATATTTGGTGCTTTTGATATATACCTCAGTCCTTGACACAATTCCGTGTACATATGGGGAAAGTAGTGAGTGATGAAAGTTTGTCTCATGGTTATTTTAAACTGTGTTTCTGAGTGACAAACTAAGGCCAGAAACTATTGCCCTGTATGGTATAACCAACCAACTGAGTAATGCAATTTGATTTTCTCAACACTCAGGATGGAAACATAAGAATAATAACAGATGGTTCAATTGACCCAAGACAGAGGACTTGTTGGGTGCAGGTAGGTGCATGACATTTCTGATGTGAATGCAAAGGGGAAGGTTGGACTCTGCTGGATAGGGAGTTAAGTAAATGAGACGGAACAACATGAAAGTACCAGAGGACTAAAGCTGTGACATTATCCAACCTAAGATTTGTACAGAAATATGGCTGGACTAGAGACTAGGATTAGAAAATCCTAGAGCCGGGTGTGGTGGCGCATGCTTGTAATCCCAGTACTTGGGAGGCCGAGACTGGAGGATCCAGGTTCGCGGTCAGCCTCAACTACTTAGTGAGGCCTTCCGCAAGTTAGTGAGACCCTGTTTCAAAATAAAGAATAAAAAGAAGGGCTGGGGTGTAGCTTGGAGGTAGAATGCCCCTGGGTTCAATTCCCAGTACCAAAAAAAAAAAAAAGTCCTAGACCCAGCATTAAATATTTTAATGTGGGCCGGGCGTGGTGGCGCATGCTTATAATCCCAGTACTTTGGGAGGCGGAGACCGGAGGA
>PVJS01045394.1:0-16252 GCA_004027185.1 Glis glis
TTTTCCTATTTGAATTCCTTTGATATTCTTCTCCTGTCTTATTGCTCTGGCAAGAGTTTCGAGGACTATATTGAAAAGGAGTGGTGATAGTGGGCAACCTTGTCTTGTTCCTGTTTTTAAGTGGAATTCTGGCAATTTTCCCCCATTCAATATGATGTTGGCTTTGGGTTTCTTATATATTGATTTAATGATGTTGAGGCATGTTCCTTCTATTCCGATCTTCTGTAGAGTTCCTAATATGAATGAGTGTTGAATTTTGTCAAATGCTTTTTCTGAATCTATTGAAATGATCATGTGATTCTTGTTTTTAGTTCGATTTATATGGTGAATAACGTGTATTGTTTTGTGTATTTTGAACCAGCCTTGCTCTTCTGGGATGAAACCAACTTGGTCATGATGTACGATTTTCTCAATATGGTTTTGAATGCGCATGGCTAGTATTTTATTTAGAATTTTGTCATCTTTGTTCATTAATGATATTGGTCTGTAATTCTCTTTTCTTGAAGTGTCTTTATTTGGCTTTGGTATTAATGTGATGTTGGCCTCAAAAAAGGAATTTGGAAGAATTCTATCTCTTTCAATTTCACGGAATAGTTTGTGAAGTATTGGTTTTAGTTCTTCTGTAAAGGCTTTGTAGAATTCGACTGGAAAACCATCTGGACCTGGGCTTTTCTTTGATGGCATACTCTTTATTGCTGTTTCTATCTCTGTGCTTGCTATTGGTTGATTCAGGTTTTCTATATCCTCTTGGTTCATTTAGGTAGGTTGTATGTGTCTAGAAATCTTTCAATTTCTTCTAGGTTTTCCATTTTATTGGAATATAAGTTTTCAAAGTAGTTTCTTATGATCCTCTGGATTTCTCAACTATCTGTGGTGATGTCCCCTTTTTCATTTCTGATTTTGGTGATTTGGGTTGATTCTTTCCTTCTTTTGGTTAGGTTAGCTAGTAGTTTGTCAATCTTGTTAATCTTCTCAAAGAACCAGCTTTTTGTTTTGTTGATTCTTTGTATTGTTTTTTATTCTCTATTTCATTAATTTCTGCTCTGACTTTAGTTATCTCCTGCCTCCTACTGGCTTTGGGATTTGACTGTTCCTGCTTTTCAAGATCCTTGAGGTGTGTCATTAGGTTATTTATTTTGATGTCTTCTGTTTTTCTTATGTGGGCACTCAGTGCTATAAATTTTCCTCTTACACTGCCTTCAAAGTGTCCCATAGATTTTGGTATGTTGTTTCTATATTTTCATTTAATTCTAGGAATCTTTTTATTTCTCCCCTTATTTCTTTTCTGATCCATTCCTTATTCAGAAGTGTATCATTCAATCTCCATGTATTTATGTGGTTACTTTTAGTCTTCCTGTTGTTAATTTCCAGTTTCAATCCATTGTGATCTGAGAATATGCAGGGAATTATAACACATCTTTTGAATTTGCTGGTGCTTGCTTTATGACCCAGTATGTGATCTATTTTGGAGCATGTTCCGTGGGCAGCTGAGAAAAATGTATATTCAGTTGTTGCTGGTTGAAATAATCTGTATGTGTCTATTAGATCCATCTGGTCTATAGTTTTCTTTAGGTCTGAACCGTCTTTATTCATCTTTTGTCTGGAGGAGTGATCTAGTGGCGTGAGTGATGTGTTGAGGTCTCCCAATATTATTGTGTTTGGGTCTATTTGGGACCTGAAGTACTGAAGAATTTGTTTTATGAATGTGGGTGTGCCCACATTTGGGGCGTAAATGTTTACTATTGTTATATCTTCTTGTTGGATTGTTCCTTTTATTAGTAAGAAGTGACCTGTTTTGTCTCTTCTGATGTGTTTTAGTTTAAAGTCTGTTTTGTCTGATATAAGTGTTGGTACCCCTGCTTGTTTTCGATTTCCGTTTGCATGATATATCTTTTTCCATCCTTTTATCTTTAGTGTATGAGTATCTTTGGCTTGAAGGTGAGTTTCTTGTAAGCAGCATATAGTTGGATTATGCTTTTTAATCCACATTGCTAGTCTATGCCTTTTAATTGGGGAGTTGAGTCCTTTGACATTCAATGTTATTAATGAGATATGATTGTTGTTTCCTGTCATTTTGAGTTTTATTTTCTGTTTGCTGTAGTGACACATCTCCTTGTTTAGTTGCCTACCTGGTGTAGTTCATCTCTCCTGTGGTTCTGAAAATTGTTTGTTTTCCCTTCTTTTTGATTTATTTCTTTTAGAATTTTCTCCAGTGTTGGCTTGGTCCTCATGAATTCTTTAAGTGTTTGTTTATCATGGAATATTTTTATTTCTCCATCAATTTTAAATGACAGCTTTGCTGGATATACCAGTCTTGGTTGGAAGTTGTTATCTTCCAGAGTCCGGAGTACTCCATACCAATCCCTCCTGGCATTCCTGTCTTGAGTTGAGAAGTCTGGGGTAATTTTTATTGTTTTGCCCCTGTATGTCCCCCTTTCTTTTGCTCTTGCTGCTTTTAAGATTCTTTCTTTGGCCTCTACATTAGACATTTTAATTATTACATGGCGTGGTGAGGTCCTTCTTTGGTCCTGTCTTGACGGTGTTCTATATGCCTCCTGTATGTGAATGTCCAAGTCCTTTTCTAGATTCAGAAAGTTCTCTGAGATTATTTCTTTAAAGAGGTTTTTTTATATTCTTAGTCTGTGTTTCTAATCCTTCTTCAATGCCTTTTATCCTTAGATTAGGACGTCTTGCATTGTCTTGTATTTCTTGAATGGCCAGGGTGTGTTGTTGTAATATCTTCTGTATATCGTTGACTGTGTTTTCAGTTTTGAATGAACTGTCTTCCAGGAGTGATACCCTGTTTTCCATGTGGTCAAACCTACTAGAGTTGGTTTCTATTGCAGTCTTTAATTCGTTTATTGCCTCTTTCATTTCGTTCTGTGTTTCTTTCTTAGAGCCTCAACTTCTTCCTTCATCTCCTCTACACTTTCTTTGAGGCCTTTCATCATTCTGAAGATCAAAATTCTGAATTCTCCGTCTTGCATTTCCTGTAGGTCAGTATCAGTAAACTCACTTGATGCATTGTAAGTATTTCTTGTATCTTCACTGTTCCTCATTCTCGTGTTTTCGATGTTTTCAATTTTGTGTTTCTGTTGCCTCCGCATCATCTTCCTTTCTATGTATAAGACCTCTTGTTGGTCCCTGTAGACCCAATTGGGTTAGTACGCTGCAGGTTGTGGTTCCCTCTCGTCTTGTTGACCAGGGTGTGGTGTGTGTATGTGGGGGGGCACACAGGGTCCAGAGCTCGGGTGTTGGCACATGAGGCACACTTCAAGGCGAGGTGTTGGATGTGGGCTCCGAGGCGCGGGTGACGGTGCCGGAAGATACCCGGTCTCTGAGGCGCAGGTGCACTCATGCTCCGGGTCTCGGGGACATCGCTGGAGGTTCCTCGGGCTCTGATGCACAGTGCTGCGTATCTCGCACAGGCCCTGGGGGGTGCGAGCTCTGGGTATCAGGTGGTAGTGCCTGAGGATGCACAGGCGCTGAGGCACTATGCTAAGGATCACACGCGGGCCCTCATGAGATGCTTGGGCTCCTGGAATTTGGTGGTGGTGCAGGTGCGTGCCCTGGCTCTAAGGCCATGTGGAGGGTCGTGCGGGTCTTAAGTGGCGGTGTCAGAGGGTATCCGGGCTCTGAGGTGCAGCACAGGGGCTCCTGGGTTGCATGGTACAGCACAGCTGGCTTGGGCTGGGTGCATCTGTTTGCCCTGGTCATGCTGGATGGCGCGGCTGTTCACCTGTGTCGCACTGGTTCACGTGTCTGACTGCCTGGGTTTCACAGGAATGCGCAGTTGGCCTAGACTGGGCGCAGCTAGCTGCCCTGGTCACGGGTGATGGCAGGGGTTGGGGGCCGTCCTGGTCCTGCGTGGGAGGGTGCTGCTGGTTGCTTGGTTGTGTGGGTCGGCGCGGCTTGTGTAGGCAGATCACGGGGTTGCGGGGCGTGTTGTCGGGGGGCCGCTGGGGCGCAAGCCGTGGGAGGCGGGCCGTGGGCTGCTTGGGTCTGGGCTGGGGGCGTGGGGCCGCAGGGCACAGGGTGCGGGGCCACTGGGTGCCCAGTTCTTGGCTGGGAGCATGTGGCTGTGGGGTGCCCGGTTCTCCCTGGTCACACGGGGTGATGTGACTGGTTGTCGGGGCCGGCGTGTCTGGCCACCCATGTGGCAGAGACGCTGCTGGCCTAGGCGGGCGCAGGGGGCGGGGCCGCTCTGGTCGCGTGTGGGGGGGCGCGCCTGGCCGCCCGATTGTGCAGGATGGCGCGGCTTGTGTAGGCGGGTTGCAGGGCTGTGGGTCTTGGGGCCGCGGGACGCGAGCCGAGAGGGCGCGAGCTGAGGGTGTACAAGCCGCGGGTGCGTGGGCCGTGGGCTGCCCTCATCTGGGCTGGGGGCGTGGGGCCGCAGGGAACGGGGTGCGGGGGCGTGGGGCCGCGGGGCGCACGGGTCTTGGCTAGGGGCGTGAGCCCCGCCACACGGGATAATGTGGCTGGTTGTCTGGGCTGGCGTGTCTGGCCACCCACCCGTGTGGCAGAAGCGCTGCTGGCCTAGGTGGTCGCAGGGGGCGGGGTCACTCTGGTCGCCCGTGGAGGGGTGTGTCTGGCTGCCTGATTGTGCAGGATGGCGCGCGGCTTATGTAGGCGGGTCGCAGGTGCGCAGGATCCCTGCGCTGCGGTGCGCGAGCCGCGAGCTGAGGGTGCACAAGCCGCGGGTGCACGGGCTGTGGGCCGCCCAGGTCTGAGCTGGGGGCGTGGGGCCGCAGGGCACGGGGCGCGGGGGCGTGGGGCCGCGGAGCGCATGGGTCCTGGCTGGGGGCAAGGGGCCGCAGGGTACCCAGCTCTCCCTGCTTGCACGGGGTGATGTGGTTGGTTGCCTGGGCCAGCATGTCTGTGTGACCTAGGTGCACTGGCCTAGGCGGGGCGCAAGAGGCGGGGCCCCTCCGCCCCCCCTGTCTCGCGTGGTAGGGCGCAGCTGGCTACCCGGTTGTGCAGGGCAGCGGGACACGGGGAGCGGGGTACGGCACAGTGCGCGGGGTGCGGGGCGCAGGGTGCTGGGCGCGGAGGCTTCCCCGATCTTGGCTGATGCGGGGCTCCGATGCAGGGTGCTGGGGATCGCGCGGGCTCGTAGCGCGGTGGTGGGGGAGGTGCTCGGTCGGGGCAGGAGCCCACGATCTGCTGCTGTGATGGCCCCACCACTCTCGGAATTCTATTCCAGTTTCTCCTTCAGATCTGTCTGTGGCGCCGGGGGCTGTTAGCCCCGGCAGTAGGGACCGGGGTAAGATGGCTCCTTACTGATCCTGCCGTCTGCCGTCTCGGGATTGCAGCTTTCTGAGGAATTCTGGAGCTGGTAGACTCTGTGTCTGCATATTTGTGCTTGGGTTACTGGATTTTGGGTTTTGGATCTTCTGTGTCTGTGCGATGTTGTTTATTTCTGAGTCCCTGAGGCGATTCTGAGACAGTTTTGAAACAGGCTCTTTCAGGGACTCCTATTCCGTCGCCATCTTGCTGCTTCTTTATTTTAATTTGAAACAGGGTCTTGCTAGGTTGATGAGAGTCTCACTACTTACTGAGGCTGCAGTAAAAATTGACCTTAAAATAACTATGGAACCTGAGTGTGGTGGCGCATGCCTGTAATCCCATTACTTGGGAGGCTTAGACAGGAGGATCATAGGTTCAAGACCAACCTCAGCAATTTAGGGAGATCCTGTTTCAAAATAAAAAATAAAAGAGGCTGGGGGTGTAGCTTGGAGGTAGAACACCCCTTTGTTCAATCCCCAATACCCCCAAAAAAGACCCGAAACAAACTATGGATTGTTATGAATACATAAGTAGATACATACACATATATTTACACATGCATTTTCAATACAACCATCTTTTCATCATAGCTTAGATTTGACAATTTATATAAATTTTGACTTCATATAAATGGAATCATACATTGTAATATTTAATATAGTGCTTCTTTTGCTCATCATAATGATATTTATGGCTCCTAAAAATCACAGTGGCAGCTGGGCACGGTGGTGCATGCCTATAATCCCAGTACTTGGGAGGCTGAGGCAGGAGGATCGCAGGTTCAAGGACAGCCTCAGCAAGTAGTGAGACTCTCATCAACCCAGCAAGACCCTATTTCAAAATTTAAAAAAAATTAGGGCTTGGAATATAGGTTGGAGGTAGAATGCTCCTGGGTTCAATCCCCTGTACCACACACACACACACACACACACACACACACACACACACATACACACACACACATCACAGTGGCTGGAAGGTCCAGTACAATATTGAATAAAAGTGTATAGAGTGGTCCTACTTGTCTTTTTAATGTTGGGGAAAAACATTTCATATTTCTGCATCAAGTATGATGCCAGCCACATGGTGCTGTTAAAATGGGAAGTTCATTCTGCACTTGGAACTCATGGCTTTGTGGGCACTGGAAGTCATGTCGCAGATACTATTGAAGCCTGTTAGAAGGAATGAAGAGGAGGACATTTATATTTATTTCTGCATAACTCAAACATTTTGGCATTCAAAAGTCACAAAAACGAATAAATCTGGCTGGGCATGGTGGCGCATGCTTATAATCCCAGTACTTGTGAGGCTGAGACAGGAGGATGGCACTAGGTTGCGAGGCGCTCAGCAACCTAGTGAGACCCTGTTTCCAAATAAGAAATAAAATTGGGCTGGGGGTGTGGGGTGTAGCTTGGAGGTAGAATGCCTCTGGGTTCAATCCCTAGTACCAAAAAAAAAAACTGGATAAATCTATTGATGATAGTCAAATATTTATACATATATATATATATATATATATATATATACACACATAGGTATGTATTTAGTTTATGTGTTACTATGCATATATAAAACTTTTCTAATAGTTAATAGTTATAAATACACATACTAATATATTTTTACATATATATATACACACACACACATATACACACATATGACTCATTAAGATGACACAGATAATATTCTTTCTTATTACTATTTCTTTAACTCCAATTAAAGGATTTTTTTCTTCTTGCACTTTGGATAAAATCTCTGCCCCTTTTATTAAGGCACATTAACTAGTCCTTGAGACATTATCGATTTTCACAAAAGTCTGGTTTTATAATAAGCAATCACTTAAATAATCAAATTTATGTACTTGGGAGGCTAAGACAGGAGGATTGCAGGTTTGAGACCAGTTGCAGCAATTTAGGGAGACCCTGTTTCAAAGTTAAAAAATAAAATAATTAAAAAGGGCTGGGGTGTAGCTTGGAGGTAGAACACCCCTGGGTTCAATCCCCAGTACCAAAATAATAAATAAATAATCAAATTTATGAACCTGATTTAAGATGAAAGCCTCTGTTCCTCAGGTGGGGGATTAAATGAGCAAACGGTGAAGGGCTTAGCACTGGCACAAGTCCCTACTTCCCAACTGGAGACTCCTCTGACTGCGGTCCTAGGCTCCTACTGGGACTGTCTGACCAGGGGTCGTCAGTGGGGCACCCCTCCTCCAGCCTGCGGCGCCTCTGCAGTTGGCACAAGTCCTATACGACCTGCTCAGCCTTGAACTTGCTCTTGGGGAACGATTTGCCTCTGAGGTATTCCAGTCTCCGCTGCCATCGCGGCTTCAGCCAGCCTCCTGCGCAAAGCATTTCCTCCCCTGTGGCTCTGCACTGACCGTGTCTTCACAAACTCCAGGAAACATGGCCTAAATTCTCAGAGTGATCCTATGAACTCTGATTACAGTACTCGAGCTGAAGGGGAAGCCACATACACACACTGGCTGGGGTGTGAAACAGTTTTGCACAACCCTGTCCTTAGATAACCTCTTCTCATGGCCCGTTTTGTCACTTTCAGTGAACCATATTAGGAGTTCTAACACAGGTTTTGAACATTTTCTCTGCAAGCCCTGCAGAGGTTGTATGAACATATGTCATGGTAGACTTGGGAATGTCCAGTTTTACGTCTGGTGTAGAGGTGTAAGTATTACTATAGCCCTTTCCTGCCAGTATGTCCTGGTTCAGATAATGATTACATGGTCATTATTTCCATAGGTGACTTGGTGTTCACTTCAGCGTGAGGAGTTCCCTGCCATCTATACCACAGCCTGGGGGCTTCAGTGGAAACATGATACATAGAAAATATGTTGATAATAATCCATATTTTAAAAAATCCATATTACATTTTCTGTGTTGCAGCAGATTGTTCATTTGTACACCTTATTTTTATTTTCCAAATTCTTATTTTTTGGTTTCTGAATATTTACATAATAGGAGTGTTGTTTTTTACTGACTCAAAACCAAAGTTATGTTCATTGGTTTAACAATTCTTTTCTCATCAATAGTTGAAAAATAATTATAATTATATTGACAGAAAAGAATTCTCAGAGATCATGTGAATAAAAACTTATATTTAATTTAGAAAATTTTAAAAAGAATCTCATTTCCTTTTATTTTTTTTCTTTTCATTTTTTTGGGGGGTATTGGGGATTGAACCCAGGAGCATTCTACCTCTGAACTACACCTCCAGCCCTTTTTATGTTTAATTTTGAAACAGGGACTTGCTAAATGGCTGAGGGTCTCGTTAGATTGCTGAGGCTGGCCTCATACCTGCTATCCTCCTAGAACCCCAATTTATTTCAGAACAATTATATACAACCTCAGTGTAAGGATCCAGAATTCTAGATCTAGGCAACATCTTTTGGGAGGTAATCAGGAGAGAAAATTACCCCCCCAAGAGTTAGGGTTCAGAGTTCTTATCTGTATTAACATGTCATGACTGCAACACCTGGGCAGGCAGAATAATAGCCCCCCAAATGTCCATACCTGAATGCCCAGGACCTATCAACATATTACACAGCAAAGGGAACTTTGTAGGTGTGATTAAATTAGCGATTTTTTGAGAATAAGAGATTGTCCTCGATTATCCATGGTCCCAGTATAATCACAAGAGGAGGGAAGGGGGAGAGTCAGCGAGACCTTTGAAGATGCTACACTATTGGCGTTAAGGATGGGGAGGGGTCTCGAGCTAAGGAGCGCAGGCAGCCTCAAGGTTAGGGAAACGCAGCCCTTCTGACATCCCTACTTAAGACCTCTGACCTCCAGAACCCGGCGGTAATAAACGCACGTTGTGTTAACCACTGAGTTGTGGTAATTTGTCATAGCGCAATAGGAAACGAATCTACCCTGGCCAGTTTCTCTCTGTCTCGCTGTCTCTGTCTCTCTGTCTCTGTCTTTGTCTCTGTCTCTCTGTCTCTCTCTGTCTCTCTCTCTGTCTCTGTCTCTCTCTGTCTCTTTCTGTCTCTCTCTGTCTCTGTCTCTTTCTCTGTCTCTCTGTCTCTTTCTGTCTCTGTCTCTTTCTGTCTCTCTCTGTTTCTGTCTTTCTGTCTCTGTCTCTCTGTCTCTGTCTCTCTCTGTCTCTGTCTCTGTCTCTTTCTCTCATTAAATAGTTTATTTATATTGGAGAGGGAGAGGGAGCTGGCGCCGCTCGCCCTGTGCCGGTGTCTCCCCCTCCACCCTCCTCCTTCCCTCTTTCCACCTATGGGGCGGAGATGAGGGCGAGAGCTTCCACCAGCTGACTCCCCCAGAGGCCTACCCTGGAACCCCAGAGCCCTGGCCCAACGCTGAACCCCCCAGACTCCATCCCAGCCCAGGCCATGAAGCCCAGCGGGGCCACAGGAGTGGGTGTCAGACTCCCAGCGCGGGAGCAGGTGACCTCCCCTTCTCTCATGACTGTGTATTCAGTCAGACTCTTGTGGATTTCTAAAGATCTCATTAACAATAACTTGAACCTCTACATACCCTTACTCTCAAACATTCCACCCTCTGACCATCTCCTCCTCTTTTCTGGCTCTTTTCCTCAAGTACCCAAACTCCTACAGTTTTGACCCCACAAAGGCCTTTTATTCTTTGATCTTACGCTTTTTCACTCTTCTGTTTTTGGTGGTACTGGAGGTTGAACCCAGGGGCATTCTACCTCTGAGTTACACCCCCAGCCCTTTTCATTTTTTGTCTTTTTGAAACAGGGTCTCACTAGGTTGCTGAGAGTCTCACTACATTGCTGAGGCTGACCTTGAACCTGCCATCCTCCTGTCTCAGCCTCCCAAGTACTGCAATTTACAGGTGTGCGCCACCACACCTGGCACTTTTTCACTCTTCTTCATCCCCTTCATGTCATTTCTTCTTTGCCTAACTTAAATTCCACATTCAACATCCTTAACCACACTCACATAGAGCCACACATCCTTGCACTTTCTCAAATTGTTGGACTTGAGACCACCTCTCTGGCTAGGCCCATCTCTCTGTCTAACCATGGCCTGCACCTGCACCACTGAACATGCCTTAAGAGAAGCACCCGCTGTGTTCACGGACTTCACTCCAAATCCACAGTCACCACGTCAAGCCCCTCTGACCTCTCAGCGGCATTTGACCGACCTGGTGACTTTTTCCTCCTTGAAATGTTTTCACTTGCCTGAAAACATACAAAGCACTGTGCTCCGACCTTTCTGGTGGTTTTAAAATCCAATCTCCTTGCTAGTTCCTTCATCTACCTGACAGTAGATTGAGATATATCAAATACTTGACAAATCTATGCTGATACTACAAAAGGATCTCACACAGTTGGAAGTTTTTAGCATACCAAATAATTTTTAGGAAACTAGTAAATAAGATAAATATTTATTCTGATTTTCTTGCATATTTCAGGATAAGCAAATAGTTAAGAAAATGTTCCTCCTCTTGTTAGAAGTCCAACTAATAAGAAAGGAAGGAGAAAAATCACAATATCACTAGTTTATGCTCCCTAATGAAGTACAGATCTGGATAATGTGTATCTAGAAACCACTAGGTGAAAGTCTGAGGTAAACTTTGTAATAAGTGGATTGCACTGACAACACCCGAAATGAGTCAATTTTAACTTCACCATCTGGAGACAGACAACAGATGCATCTTGAAATGATGTAAAGGAATGCGTAGCTCCATCTACAATGTATTCTTGGCAAAAGAAAGAATAAATTCCAATTCCTCTAGCTTCTGATGTGACTACTGGATGAATTCCACACAGGGGATATAGTTATCCAAATCTAGAATGCAGAATATTTTCAAAAATTATGACAGCATTTCTTCAACAAGTAAAAGTTAAGAGAGAAGTGGAGGGGTGATTACTATGCTTTTTTTTTTAAAGAGAGATAGGGAGACACATAAGAGACATACTGTTTTAAGCAAGTCCAATAGAAAGAGCCTGAAACAAGGATTAAGATGCCCGCAGCTCAATTGTGTTGTGTGTGCTCGGGCCAGGGGTTGGGAAGGAAGCAAGGGAGGAAAGGAAGACGTTAAGCAACATGATAGGCAAAATCCTGCTGCCTCTGCCTGGAAGACTGCAGGTGGTGGCTCCGTGCAGGACTTCCTTGCCGGATGGTGGGGAGAACCACACCTTGGACAGTAATTTATTTACTTAGTTCCTTTCTATCTAATTTTCACTGGTCAAATTTGACACTTTGAGGAGCTAAGTCCTGCACTTCTGGGTTGTTCCTCCAGTCCTTTCAGGGATAACATCAGCTTCCATACGTGGTGGGGAAATGTTTCACCCATGACCGGAAGCAGCATTAAATCAAGAGGGACAAAGAAGGACGGACAATGGAGAAAATGGATGTTCGTGTCTCAAAGCAGTTTACTATCCTTCCATGCATACACTCCAGATCTAGTCAGCTCCTAAGTCACAATACTTGTTTCACTGGGCACAAGAATTTCCTCACTCTGTGTGTGAGGAGAGACGTTTGCTAATCATGGTCTCCTAGGAGACCAACGCCAAAGAGTTAGGAAAACAAACCTGATTGAGCGAAGCTGTGATTGGTCACGGCAAACAGTTCCCCAATGTCACCACCAGGTGGAGCCATTGGATCCAGCCGGATTCCTCATCTCAGAGTGGTGGATGCAAAAGGAAGGTATGTGTAATTTATAATAAGAAAGCTGGGGAAAGGCCGGGGCACGGTTGCCCATGCCTGAAATCCCAGTACTTGGGAGGCTGAGACAGAGGGATCGCAGGTTCAAGGCCAGCCTCAGTAATTTAGAAAAATCCCCAGCAACTGGAGATCCTGTTTCAAAATGGGATGTAGCTCAGATGTAGAACACGCCTGGCTTTAATCCCCTGTACCAGAGGGGAAAAAATAGAAAGAAAAGAAAAGAAAAGAAAACCCTGGAAAGATACTCAATGCACTTACAGTCATACTAGTTAGTAAAGTGTTATTCACAAAATTATATACTTACTGAATTTTTAGGTTTTGAGGTAGGATGAGAGGTCAGGAACAATATATTTGAGTATGAATGATTTAATTTCATGTTGTTTCAACGCTTTTTGAAGGATTATTATGTGCCATTCCCTGTGCTAGGTACTGGGCCTACAAAGACAATTAGCCATTAAGGCATTCATAGGCCGGTAGGAAAGAAAATCACACAAAAATGCCATTTCAGTCTAGAGCACTGAGAGCTCCACCAGCATGGGTCCTCTCCTCTGTCAGACAAGGAGGGCCCATCAGGTTGGAGGGAGAGTGGAGCTGGGTTGCTGTCTGCCTTCGGCTGGCCACTTTCTTGGGAAGGGCTCTTCTTCTCATGGAAAGCTAGGCTGGTCTCCATCTCAGCCCCAAGGCTGAAGGAGATGAAGGTCTGTACTTCAGAGCTCTCATCCCAGCTCCAGAGCCTCCTGCTCCAGGCCTCCCCATCAAATGTCTTGAGTGGGACTTTGGCCATGTACTTGAGGCTGGTCTTTCCTGCTTGTGGGTCTTGCTTCCTTAACAGGGCAAATCACACTACCTTTTAGAAGCCATCTGCCTAGCTCGCAGCCTGTAATATGGCCCTAGAACTTGGAAAAAGGCTATGTGTATGAGCTACATCAACTTTCCAAGCTGTTATTCTAGACCTTCCATTTCTTCTGCAGAGGTCCTTGACCTGGGCTAAGACTGATGCTCTTGTCTGAATGCCGAATTGAATTGGTAAATTCCTGTGTGTGTGTGTGTGTGTGTGTGTGTGTGTGTGTGTGTCTGTTCACCATTTGCTCATCTTAGAACTGTTCTTTTTTCCTGGAATTTCAGTATATCTAGTTCTTTTTAATTCTACAGCTCTCCACATCTCTTTAAAACAAATAGCTTTAAATGCCCAGCTTTTTCTAATTCCTACAGCAGAAATGTTAGGCTGCAAGATTCACTTCCCTCTGCTTAGAAGTGTCCTCATATTAACTTGTCACATACTCAAATCCTCTCCTTAGAAAAACTACCCTGGACTATATCACCCTTCGACTCTCCCGTTTTGTCCATATTTTATAACCATTTATGTTGCAAGAGTTGTCTATTTTACCCTCTTTCCATTTTTCCTTTCTGGCCACATTTATACCCAGGGGCCTGGCTTCTGCCCCTGCGAATTCTCAGAAAGTCCCCTCACCTGAATCACTCACATCTTCTGCCCGTGGCTGTGTCCAGTGCGTGCTTTCCAGTTACCTCATTGGATTCCTCACTAGCACTGAAGCTAGTAAGCACTGTCTGTCTTGAGATACCTTCTTCCCCAGCTTCCGTGATGTCACGTTCTTATTTTTCCTTCCTTGCCCACCAGCTATTCCTTGTCATTGGCAAATCTCAGTTTTGGGGACTAGTGCTTACATTCTAGCATTCTTCAGGATAATACCTTCAGTTTTAAAATTTGTTTTGGTACTGGGGATTGAATCCAGGGAATTCTACCTCTGAGCTACACCCCAAGTGCATTTTATTTTTTATTTGGAAACAGGGTCTCTCTAAGTTGCTGAGGGTCTCACTAAGTTGCTGAGGTTGGCCTTAAACCTGCCATCCTCCTGTCTTAGCCTCCCAAGCACTGGGATTACAGGGATGTGCCACTGCATCCGCACATCTTCAGTTCTTGTATCCCTTACTATAGCAGAAGAATATTTCAACTTCTTAAATATTTTTTTTTGTCCTTTTACCCTGTACATCTACTGCCATTTCATCTAGGACAGTGCTTTCTTCTTTTCTTTTCTTTTCTTTTCTTTTCTTTTCTTTTCTTTTCTTTTCTTTTTTCTTTTTTTGCGGAACTGGGGATTGAACCCAGGGGCATTCTACCTCTGAGCTACACCCCCAGCCCTATTTTTTATTCTTTATTTTGAAACAGGGTCTCACTAAATTGCTGGGAGCCTCATTAAGTAGCTGAGACTGGCCGCAAACCTGTGATCCTCCTGTCTCAGCCTCCCAAATACTGGGATTACAAGTGTGCACCACCATGCCCAGCTATTGTCTAATAGAACTTTCCGAGATGATGGAAATATTCTATATGTGCTGTATTGGACAGGATTCTCTAGATTAACAGAATACACAGAATGAGTATATTTGAAAAAGGGATTTATCAGATGGGCTTACAGTTTGAAGCAATGTAGTCCCAGGTTCTGACTGCACGTGGAGAGTCAGAGGAACCAGTAGCTGGTCGAACGGTCTAAGAGCTGGAGTCTTAGGATCGGAGCAACCACTAATTCAGTCCCAGTCCAAAACGTGAAGATCAGGAAGCTCTTCGGAGAAACGATGGTGAAGTTTCAGTTCCAAGAGCTGGAGGCCGAGAAGATCAAGAAGCTCTTCAGAGAAAGGCGAAGCCGGCGGCCGACGATCTCAGGCAAGAGCAGATGCGTTTTCCTCGGAAAGAGTCGCACACACTCTACGCAGCTTCTCTCTCTTTTACCTAAGTCCGCACCTATCAGAATCCTGCTGCCTACATTCAGGGCAGGGCTTTCTGTTTAATCTGCTGTTACACACCCAAAATCACATAATCTTGGGTGTGTCATGATCAGGTCAAGTTGACAACCTAGATTAACTATCACATGTGCACTGAGCAATATGGTAGCTGCTTGCTACTAAGATATTGAGAACTTGAAACATGGGTAATGTGGGCAATTGAGAAATGAAATTTTAAATTTTGTTTAATGTTAATTAACTTATGCAAATAGTCACACATGGTTAGTGTCACCCTGTTAGGAAACACAGATGTGGAGTGGGAGGTATTTGTTGTTTTATGGAAGACAGACCATATTAGAAGAACCAGAGGAAAAAAGTTTCTGCCTTTTGTATTAGGCACCAAGGAGTCATAACTGGAAGGACCTTATGAGCTAAGGTCCCTGCAGGGAGAGGCAAGGACGAGCAGGCGGGAGGTCACAGAGCCCAGCCTCAGGACTGCGTCAGAGCCTCATGCAGTCCAGCACCCATGAGGTGAGCGTCATGCTGCCAGTGCAGAGACTATCCTGTGTTGTCCTGCATCTTGTGACCCTGCCCGCAGCACCTGGTCCCCCACTCCTCACCATCCCACAGCAGACGCTGTTCTGCGCCCTCAGAGTTTGCCCAGTAACCTGCCGGCTTCCCCCCAAGCGGACGACAAAGAACAGTGCACGACGTGCATGCCAAAAGTCAGCCTCACGACTTCACACATTGACACACACGTAAAGACTTAGACAGACTTGACTTGTATTTGTTACCGCACCGGGACAGTCTGCGTCGATCAGGTTTTGTTTTCTGTGTGTGATCTGGCTTTCCTGTGCCATTTTCTTAACTTTGTTAAATCCCAGGATGAATTCCGAATGGAACAGACAGCACCCATACCACATGCCCTTTGTTCCTGAGCTCTTCTGTATTTCACCGGACTGCTTCTCCTTCCTGTTATTCTCTGACAGGGTATTTGAAATCTTGGCTTTGGGCGGCCATTCAGAGACAGGTTTAAATAACAGTCACTGGAAACCCCCAAGTGAAATTTCATTAAAAGGCTTAATTTGGTCTGAAAATCAGAGAGGTTAATTTCTTTACAGAGATTTGTTGTCTAGGAGTTTTTTGATTTTTTTTTTTGTATCAGAGATTGAAACCAGGGACATTCTACCTCTGAGCTACACCTCCAACCCATTTATTTTTTATTTTGAAACAGGGTCTCCCTAAGTTGCTAAGGGTCTTGTTAAGTTGCTAGGGTTGGCCTTGAACCTGCCATCTGGGATTTAACTTCTAAGGCTTCATCTTTAACTGTAGACGTCTTTCAGTCACCTGGTCTCTATTCATGACAAATATTTATTGAACACATACTAAGTGCCAGGCCCAGTTCTAGGTGCTGGGCATACAGTATTTAACAATCCACACTTTCCCAGATGCCATGCAGCTTATTCTAGCCGAGGAGAAATAAAATAAGCATATCCATCTATCTATCTACCTATCTATCTATCTATCTATCTATCTATCTATCATCTATCTATCTATCTATCTATC
>PVJS01045395.1:0-16252 GCA_004027185.1 Glis glis
CCCAGATCCTGTTCCCCCCCTGCCAGGATTCCTCTCCCCCAGATCCTGCTTCTCCCTTCAGGATTCCTCTCCCCCAAATCCTTCCTGCTTCCTGCAAGCAGCAAGCAGTTCGCACACTTGGAAAGACATCAAAGTCAGAACGAGGGCTTGCTAAAATATGGGGAGGGAACTCGTGGGGGGCTGGCCAAGACTTTAGAGACTGGCTGCTGTGATTTACCTTTGACTTAGGCAAGTTTCTATTTTTCTCAAGTTTAACAATAAAAAGGCTAAAAGTTGCCTCTGTGTTGGGAGAGGAACTTCCTAGCCACACCGAGACCTTCCTCCCCTCCACCTGGGTCACGCCCATTTCCATGAGACCCGCCCCCTCTCCCTATTGGGGAAGCGCGGCTGGAGATGTCTCCCTGCGGGCCAAAGGGGCTGGCATTAAGGTGACGGCACGCACCGCGCATGCGCCTGGGCATACCTCAACCTGCGGTGGGGCGCTCTGGGGGTGGAGCCAGAAAATCACGTTCCAGTAACGAAGCACACGCCCCGCACGCGATTTCAGTTGAGGCGGTGACGTCGCAGAGGCCCCGCCTCCCGGGGGCCTTGCTGAGGTGGGGTTGGCCGTAATGGGAGGGCCGGTGCGGGCGCCTGCGTACTTGCTGCCTCGCCAGCGGCGGCTGGCCTGGACCCCGCCCCCGGGCTGCGGTGCACAACGCGCGTGCGCGGCAGCGTCGGCGCCAGATATTTCTGTCCCGCCCCCAGGCCGCGGCTCTTTCTGCGAGCGGGCGCGCGGTCGAGCGGTTGTTCTCGGGGCGTGTGGCGCGTGTGTTTGTGGCGGCTGAGGAGGCGCGGGTGGTGCCGTCGGGAGGCTAGCAGGCAGCAGCCGACCGTGCTTCGGCAGCGCCCCGCGCGCGGCAGGCGGCAGACCAGGAGACGCGTGGCGGCGCTCGGCCTCGCGGCGGCGGCAGAAACAGCGGCCCAGCCGTTGGCGGCGAGAGGGTCTGCGCCTGCGCGGCGGGCCCCGCGCCCCTCCTCCCCCCTGGGCGCCCCCGGCGGCGTGTGAATGGCGGCCTCGGCGGCTACGGCCTCGGCGGCGGCGGCTTCGACCGCTTCGGGTAGCCCCGGCCCGGGTGATGGCTCGGCTGGCGGCGAGAAGCGTGCCGCCGCCTCTTCTGCTGCGGCCTCGGCCTCTGCGTCGTCGCCCTCGGGGGGCGGCGGCGAGGCTCTGGAGCTGCTGGAACACTGTGGCGTGTGCCGAGAGCGCCTGCGGCCGGAGAGGGAGCCGCGGCTGCTGCCTTGTCTGCACTCGGCCTGTAGTGCCTGCCTCGGGCCCGCAGCGCCTGCTGCTGCCAACAGCTCGGGGGATGGCGGCGCGGCGGGCGACGGCGCCGGTGAGTATGGGGTGGCGGGGTGCCCCTCCCCCTCCCTGCAGCCTCTGATACGGACTTAGCCTTAGCGCGGAGACCCGGGACTGCGGCTGTGCGGGTGTGGAGGACCGGACCCGGTTTGGCCTGAGAAGGTTCTCCGGGCCCTACGTGGAGACAGTGGGCACTGAGATGGGGCGGCTGGCTGAAGTTGGAGAAAATAAGGCTCAGGGATTGGATGGTCTGGTTCCGCGGAAGAATGGGGGCACAGCCTGGGTGTGAGCGTGCATGGCTCTCAAATCCCTCTCTCACAGTGGTGGACTGTCCAGTGTGCAAGCAACAGTGCTTCTCCAAAGACATCGTGGAGAATTATTTCATGCGCGATAGTGGTAGCAAGGCTGCCTCCGACGCCCAGGATGCAAACCAGGTGCGTCCTCGCTCAGCAAGCCCAAGGAAATTTGGCCATGGGGAGGGGGGTCTTCTGTCTGCCCTGGAGAGGCCTATCTAGTACCAGTTCTAGTAATTAATTTCTACACTCTTCCTAGTTCTGGGTGGGTTGCCTAGTAGCTTGGGTTACAGACCGACCTTAATTTCAGATTGTGTCTTTTGGGAGGCAAGTGCAGATCTACTAGTTTGTCTTAGCTTCTCTGATCCTGCTGTTTACTTGACAGTGCTGCACTAGCTGTGAGGATAATGCCCCAGCTACCAGCTATTGTGTGGAATGCTCGGAACCACTGTGTGAAACATGCGTGGAGGCTCACCAGCGGGTGAAGTACACCAAGGACCACACTGTGCGCTCCACTGGTAGGTGATGGGGGTTGCTTCTGAAGCTGCTTTCCTATGGGTGCCCTCAGCTGCTTATAATGCTTGTTTGTATCTGGTGGATGGGTTCTAGGGTGGTTCTGTAGAGGGTACTGCCTGAAAGGCCTGAGGGAAGAACTAAAAAACCCTGGATGCTTAGACTGGTGTGTAGTGTCTCTGGAGGCCTAGGTGGGAGGGGAAAGGCCACAGGCTAGGGTGGGAGGGTGGGGTGGGTCACAAATTCTTGCATGCTACAGGGGTTTAGAAAATTTAAGGAGGTTCCTAATGGAGTGCCTATGGAGAGGAGATAGGATTGTCTTCTATTATTGTCACTCAGAAGCTAGGATCTCTTGCAGATCCCTATTTATCTTTCCTACCTCCTTCAGCCCTATGGCTACCACCCTCCACTACAATCTTCCAACCAGGGATATTCTTTGGGCTGGAAGCAACTGCAGTGTATTAAAAAAAAAACTGCTCGAGTGGGTGTGGTGGCGCACGCTTGAGACAGGAGGATCAAAGACAGCCTCAGCAAGTAGTGAGACCCATCAACCTAGCGATACCCTGTTTCAAAATAAAGATAATAAAATAGGTCTGGGAATGTCGCTCAGAGGTAGAATGCCCCTGGGTTAAATCCCCAGTAACACACACACACACACACACACACGCACGCAAAAGCTGCTCACCAGGCGTGGTGGTGCACGGTTGTAATCCCAGTACTTGGGAGGGAGGCTGAGACCGGAGGATACAGGTTCGTGGCCAGCCTCAGCTATTTAGTGAGGCCCTCCGCAACTTAGTGAGACCTGGTTTCAAAATAAAGAATAAAAAAATAGGGCTGGGGTGTAGCTCGGAGGTAGAATGCCCCTGGGTTCAATCCCACTACCGCAAAAAAACCCAAAAAGCTGCTCATGGGCCAGGCGTGGTGGTATACACCTGAAATCTCAGTACTTGAGAGGCAGAGACAGGAGGATTCCCAAGTCTCAGCAACACAGCGAGACCCTCTACAACTTAGTGAGACCCTATTTCAAAATAGAGTATAAAATAAGGCTGGGGTTCTAGCTCTGAGGTAGAATACCCCTGGGGTCAATTCCTAGTACCAAAAAAAAAAAAGCTGCTCATGGGAGGGCTCTGCTGGACCTAAATTAGGCCAGACTCAAGACTCTCAAGCCCCTTTCCATACCAAAGCCAGCACATACCCAGAAAAATCTAGAAATACCTGAGCTTTAGTCAGTGCTGAAACTCCACTAAATATTTCCAGATAGGCATGATGGTGCATGCCTATAATCCCAGTACTTGGAGGCTGAGGCAGGAGGATTGCAGGTTCAGAGGACATCCTAAGCAACAGTGAGACCCTGTTTCCAAACAAAAAATAAAAAAGGGCTGGGGGTGTAACTTGGAGATAGAATATCCCTGGGATAGCTGGGCATGGTGGTGCACATAATCCCAGTACTTGGGAGACTGAGATGGGAGGATTACAGGCTCGAGGACAGTCTCAGCCACTTAGTGAGGTTTTCTGCAACTTAGTGGTACCCTGCTTCAAAGTAAAAAATAAAATAGGGCTGGGGGTGTGTCTCGAAGGTAGAACACCCCTGGGTTCAATCCCCAGTGCTACAAAAAAAAATACAGGTGTGTATCACCATGCTCAGTGGTGCTACATAATTTAGGCTTGATTAGTACTGCCTGCCCAGTTTAAAGAAGGCTCTGTATGGTCTCCTGTAGGTCTTTGGATTAGAGGAGACCCTAGCATTCTCTTGCCAGGGAAGAGATTACCATGAAAGGAAGAGAAAGGAACCTGCTGGAGAATGGTTTGTAGGCAGGCAGAACTCTTAACCTTTATTTTTTTAAGGGTTTAACTAAGTTGCTGAGAATCTCAACAAAGCTGGCCTGGATCCTCCTGTCTCAGCCTCCCAAGTGGTGGGATTACAGGCATCACCACCACGCCGAGCCAACTCTTAACCTCTTAACATGCCCACCTGGACAAACTTCCAGTACAGGAAACAGCAAGGAGGCATTCTCTTGGCAAAAGCTATGATCCTTATCCTTTATGCGGTCACTCAGAAGCTGGAGTTCTCTCTCGGTTAGGCTGGGGAGATGGTTCTGGGTACAAGGAGCTGCCACTGCTATGGGCCTCTAGGTCTTCCCAGTTAATGGTACAGACAGGAAATGAGGCTCCAGTCTGTTTAGAAGTAACTTTTTTTTTGCGGTACCGGGGATTGAACCCAGGGGTGTTCTACCTCCGAGCTACACCCCCGGCCCTATTTTTTATACTTTATTTTGAAACCGGGTCTCACGAAGTTGCGGAGGGCCTCACTAAGTAGAGAGAGAGACAGGGAGAAAGAGAGTGAGAGAGCTGAGGCTGGCAGGGAACCCGGATCCTCTGGTCTCTGCCTCCCAAAGTACTGGGATTACAAGCGTGCGCCACCACGCCCAACCCTAGAAGTAACTGTTTAAAGCCGGGCGTGGTGGCTCACACTTGTAATCCCAGTACTTGGGAGGCTGAGACAGTAGGATCTCAGGTTCGCTGCTAGCCTCAGCTACTTATTGAGGCCCTCTGCAACTTAGTGAGACCCTGTTTCAAAATAAAAAATTAAAAATAGGGCTGGGGGTGTAGTTTGGAGGTAGAATGCCTCTGTGTTCAATCTCCAGTACTGCAAAAAAAAAAAAAGGCTGTTTAAAAGTGGCCAGGTGTGGTATCTTACGCTTGTAATCCCAGTACTTGGGAGGATGAAACAGGAGGATGGCAGGTTTGTGACCAGCTTAAGCATCAAGAGGCCCTCTGCAACTTAGTGAGACCCTGTTTCAAAATAAAATAAGACTGGGGGTGTAGCTCAGAGGTAGAACGCCCTTGGGTTCAATCTCTAGTACCCCACACAAAAAAGTGGCCAAGGGCACAACGTTCAGCCTCATCGTTCCTATTCTCTAGGGCCAGCCAAGTCTCGGGATGGGGAACGCACTGTCTATTGCAACGTGCACAAGCATGAACCTCTTGTGCTATTCTGTGAGAGCTGTGACACCCTCACCTGCCGGGACTGCCAGCTCAACGCCCACAAGGACCACCAGTGAGTCCCAAGGCACAGTGGTTGGGTGGGTGCTGCCTATTCCTGGACTTAGCATGCAGGCCCACCTCTCTGTTCTCAGGTATCAGTTTCTAGAGGATGCAGTGAGGAATCAGCGAAAACTCCTGGCCTCATTGGTGAAGCGCCTTGGGGACAAACATGCCACTCTGCAGAAGAACACCAAGGAAGTTCGAAGCTCGTAAGTATGGGTGACAGGAATGTGGGGGCCTCTGGGCAAGACATTTTCTGGCCTGACCTGCCTTGTCCCCTAGGATCCGCCAGGTATCTGATGTGCAGAAGCGTGTGCAAGTGGATGTCAAGATGGCCATCCTGCAGATAATGAAGGAGCTAAACAAGCGGGGCCGTGTGCTTGTCAATGATGCACAGGTAAGCCTTGTGCAGGTGGAAGAGTCCCTGGGCCCCTTTGTTCCTTTCTTGCTGACCTTGTTTTCTTTAACCTGCAGAAGGTGACCGAGGGGCAGCAGGAGCGCCTGGAGCGTCAGCACTGGACCATGACCAAGATCCAAAAGCATCAGGAGCACATCCTGCGCTTTGCCTCTTGGGCTCTGGAGAGTGACAATAACACAGCCCTGTTGCTTTCTAAGAAGCTGGTATGTGGTGGTGGGCTCTAGGCAGGCCCTTCCCTCCCTATTCATTGTCCAGTGTGCTCATACTTCACCTCCTTGCCCCACCAGATCTATTTCCAGCTACACCGAGCACTCAAAATGATTGTGGATCCTGTGGAGCCACATGGTGAGATGAAGTTTCAGTGGGACCTCAACGCCTGGACCAAGAGTGCCGAGGCCTTCGGTGAGTCTCAGGTTTTGCCCTCCCTTCCTGCTCTACCTTGTTACCACTGCCAGATGCTGCAACTACTTAGGCTTCTCTTTTTTTTTTAATTTTATTTATTTATTTATTTATTTTGTGGTACTGGGGATTGAACCCAGGGCCATTCTACCTCTGAGCTACACCCCCAGCCCTATTTTCTATTCTTTATTTGGAAACAGGGTCTCACTAAGTTGCGGAGGGCCTCACTGAGTAGCTGAGGCTGGCCGCGAACCTGCGATCCTCCTGTCTCAGCCTCCCAAGTGCTGGGATTACAAGCGTGCTCCACCATGCCCGGCTCTCTTTTTTTTTTTTTCAGGCAAGATTGTGGCTGAGCGTCCTGGTACCAACTCTACGGGCCCTACGCCCATGGCTCCTCCAAGAGCCCCAGGGCCCCTGAGTAAGCAAGGCTCTGGCAGTAGCCAGGTAAGCAGGGGAGAGAACCCAGGGAGGGGCAGGGCACACAGGGTCCCATGGGATTCCTGTTCCACTGATGTCCACCTGCTTTGTTATGTTTGCAGCCAATGGAGGTACAGGAAGGCTATGGCTTTGGGTCAGGTGAGTGGATCTGTGGGGTGGGGATGGTGGGAGGCTCCAGTGAGTGCCATGTGTCTACCTTAACCTGCTGCTCGCTTTTTCTATCTATTGCGCAGATGATCCCTATTCAAGTGCAGAGCCACACGTGTCCGGCATGAAGCGGTGAGTGTCACAATCCTCTGCGTGGCAGGTGGGTGAGGAATGGGAGGGAGGGAGGTGCTTATGCCAGGGTGTCCTTACAGGTCCCGCTCAGGTGAGGGAGAAGTAAGCGGTCTCATGCGTAAGGTGCCACGGGTGAGCCTTGAGCGTCTAGACCTGGACCTGACAGCTGATAGCCAGCCGCCCGTCTTCAAGGTCTTCCCGGGCAACACTACTGAGGATTATAACCTCATCGTTATTGAACGTGGCGCTGCTGCTGCGGCTGCCGGTCAGCCTGGAACTGTGCCTCCAGGGGCCCCTGGTGCCCCGCCTCTGCCTGGCATGGCCATTGTCAAGGTGAGCCAGTCATAAAGGACCATGATTGGAATGTAGCACCTGTTATCCGGGTCTGAATCCTCTTATTAATACCTTTGTGTGGCCAGATGTGGTGGTACAGGTCTGTAATCTCAGTACTTTGGGCGGCTGAGATAGGATCATAGGTTCAAGGCCAGCCTCAGCAATTTAGCAAGACAAAATATTGAGTGTCATGGGACACGCCTATAATCCTAGTACCTGGGAGGCTGAGACAGGATTTCAGGTTGGAGACCCTGATTTAAATTTTTAAAAATAAGCTGGGCGTGGTGGCACACGCCTATAATTCCAGTACTTGGGAGGCTGAGTTTGGAGGATTGCAGGTTCAAGGATGGCCTCAGCAAGTAGTGAGACCCTGTTTGAAAAAAAATAAATTGGGCTGAGAGGTGTAGCTCAGGTAGAGTGCCCCTGAGTTCAATTCCTAGTAAAAACAAAACATCTTTTGCGGTCACGCAGGAGGAAGAGACAGAGGCTGCCATTGGAGCCCCCCCTGCTGCCACTGAGGGCCCTGAGACCAAGCCTGTGCTAATGGCTCTAGCTGAGGGCCCTGGTGCTGAGGGTCCCCGCCTGGCCTCACCTAGTGGCAGCACCAGCTCTGGCCTGGAGGTGGTGGCTCCTGAGGGCACTTCAGCCCCAGCTGGTGGCCCAGGCACCCTGGATGACAGTGCCACCATCTGCCGTGTATGCCAGAAGCCAGGTGACCTGGTCATGTGCAACCAGTGCGAATTTTGCTTCCACCTGGACTGCCACCTGCCTGCTCTGCAGGATGTGCCAGGGTGAGTATGAGGCTGGGCGGGATCTGGGCAGGGAGGCATGGAGGGCTGGGCAGGGTCCTCTGCATTCTCACTCTCTTCACCCTAGGGAAGAGTGGAGCTGCTCACTCTGCCATGTACTCCCTGACCTGAAGGAGGAGGATGGGAGCCTTAGCCTGGATGGTGCTGACAGCACTGGTGTGGTAGCCAAGCTCTCAGCAGCCAACCAGCGGGTAAGAGCCAAGCTGCATAGATGTGGGTGGTCCAGTGGCTTTAACTCTCTAGGTTCCACAGCTCTGGTATCTTTTGTACTGTTTGTAGAAATGTGAGCGTGTCCTGCTGGCCCTTTTCTGTCATGAACCTTGCCGCCCCCTGCACCAGCTGGCTACGGACTCCACCTTCTCCCTGGTGAGTGAGTCCTAGAGCAGGAGAGGAGAGAGAGAGAGGATGCTGGGCCCCACTCTCAAAGTGTATGTTGTCTTGTCTTTACCTGCAGGAGCAGCCAGGGGGCACCCTGGACCTGACCTTGATCCGTGCCCGCCTCCAGGAGAAGCTGTCACCCCCTTATAGCTCCCCCCAAGAGTTTGCCCAGGATGTGGGCCGCATGTTCAAGCAGTTCAACAAGTTGACTGAGGTAAGCCTATGGAATGAGGGTGTGGGGTATGGGGAGTGGAGGGAGGAGAAAGCCAGGACCCACCTACCCACTGCACCCTTGCTTGGCCCAGGACAAGGCGGATGTGCAGTCCATCATCGGCCTGCAGCGCTTCTTCGAGACGCGCATGAACGAGGCCTTCGGGGACACCAAGTTCTCTTCTGTGCTGGTGGAGCCCCCACCACTGAGCCTGCCCAGTGCTGGCTTAAGTTCCCAGGAGCTGTCTGGTGGTCCTGGTGATGGACCCTGAAGCTGAGGGGTCTCTGTGGTCAGCCCAGTCCAGCTCAGCTGTGATCTCTGTCCTGTCACCCCATCCCCACTTCACCCCCTGGTGGCCTGACTCCTGTTCCCTGGTGGCCCCATCCCCCAGTTCCTCACAAAATGGTTTTTACTTCTGTGGATTTAATAAAAATTTCACCAGTTCCTCAGGCTTGGACTGGTTTGGGGTTGTGGTCTTAGGGCCTCGTCTCTGCCTGTATCTACATACCCTCATCAAGTACTGGTAGCCTCTGGGGACCTTTTTACTCTTGTCTTGCCTAAATCCATTTGCTGCCAAGGAGTGCGAAATAGCATCTCTCTGGAGCCTTTCCTGGTGTGTGTGTGGAGGTAGTTTGTGCAAGATAAAGGATGTACATGTTAGATGCTAACCAGGGCCCTGTGGATGGTTAGACCTGGGCTGACCAGTAGCCTTGGGAAGATGGGTTGATGCCTCAGGTGTGCCATATGCCTCCTGGCAGCCAAACTCCAGCACATAGCTAGATATGTTGGGGCTTCTCAGATTTTGTCCTTATTTCTGTTCCTCCTGACACTGTTTACCCCTGTCCTACAACTCCTGGCTACTCCAGCTGAGCCTCAGTGGGATCCTCAATTTGTGTTTGCCACACCCCTAACTTTTATCTTTTGGTCTGAATTGTCCTTAACATGTTTTTTTGGGGGGGTCATAAATGGGTTGAACCCAGGGGCATTCTACCTCTGAGCTATACCCTCAGCCCTATTTTATTTTGAAACAGGGTCTCCCTAGGTTACTGGGATGGCCAAACGTGTGATCCTATCTCAGTCTCCCAGCTGCTAGGATTGTAGGCATGCATCACTGAGCTTGGCTTGTCCTTAAGTTCTCATTAAGCCACCTCTAGGTCATACCTTGTTAGGTGTTATAACCAGAGTAGGAGGCCTGGACTCCTAGGACACTACCAGTTTGGGGGGGCCTACCATCATGGGGGTTATTGGCATAGGGTCTGCTGCTGACTAGCCCTAAAAAGCCCTGAGTGTACCCAGGTGGGCTTGGCTTGTCCCTGGGGATTGAACCCAGGGGCATTCTACCTCTGAGCTACACCCCTAGTCGTATTTTTTTTAATTTATTTTGAAACCGGGTCTCACTAACTTGCAGAGGGCCTAAGTAGCTGAGGCTGGCTGTGAACCCGGATCCTCTGGTCTCAGCCTCCCAAGTACTGGGATTACAAGCGGGCACCACCACGCTCTGCTTGGCTTGTGCGCTCTTGCCTCAAACCTCAATCGACTTTGTGTCCCAAGGATATCTGCCTATCTCCATGTGAGGCTAGCCACACAAGCATGGAAAGTAGTGTCCAACAACCAATTTTATTGTGGGGAGGTATGTCAAAGACCCTGGGTGCCTACTCCCTTGCTTCGGTGGGATGATCAGTCTCTCCGCAGGTTCTTGAGCCGCTCTTCCAGGTCTGCATCAGCATCAGCCAGGGCTGAGGCTGCAGCCTCTGCTTTCTTCCCACCAGCAGCCACGCTCAGTGAGCCTCCTGTGGAGGGGAGGTCTGAAGGGAGAGTAGGGGTTAGAGCAGAGAAGTAATGCAGGGAGGGGGTAAAGGGCTATGGCTGGGCCTTGGGGAGAAAGCGAACCGAAAGGAAGTGGAGTACTCACTTGACAGCTCATCTGTTAGGCTCAGTCCCAGCTCATCCAGGACCTGGGACACAACAGCATCACTGGGGAAGAGGAGGAACTTGGTGAGACCTGTGCTTGGGTGAGGACCTGGAAAACATCCCCACCTTCCCACCCAGCTTCCTCACACCTCTCTTCTTCATCTTCCTCATCACCCATGGCATCATCAATGGCATCATTCATCATCTCCTCCTTCATGTCCATGATCTCTGCCTGCCGCTCAAACTCCATCATGATCTTCTGGATCTGGGGCAATTTCAGCTGGAAGTAGGGGGAGGGTGAGTTTGGTCCTGAAGGTCAATGGGGATGGAGAGGGGGATTGGGAGAGGCGCACCTGTCTGTTCATGGTGCCCATGGCCTTGGTAACGCCCTTCATGGCTTGTGCCATTGAGTTGTTGGACTTTAGTGTCTGTATCTTGAGGGACACAGCCTGGATGTTGGCCCGCATCAGCACAAACTTGCGCACGTAGCGCCGGGTTCGCACTAGATCTTTTGCCATGATGCGCACTGCATCCTGTTGAGTGGACAAGAGTATTAAGGATTAGGGTATGAGATTAAATTCCATTCCTAAACCAGGCGTGGTGGCACACACTTGTAATCCCAGTACTTGGGAGGCTGAGACAGGAGGATCGCAGGTTCACGGCCAGCCTCAGCTACTTAGTGAGGCCCTCTCTGCAACTGAGATCCTTTTTCAAAATAAAAAATAGGGCTGGGGATGTAGCTCAGAGGTAGAATGCCCCTGGGTTCAATACCCAGTATCACACACAAAAATTCCATTCCTGTTGAGGTCTATAGCGACCTCCCCCTGTGGTTAATGAACCCCATTGGTCACTGTTCCTTCTCCATTGCACCCTCCTGTTGGGCCACCACTTCTAGGCTTCTCTGCAAGGTCCCCCACCTCCCTGGTCCCCAAAATGGTGGCAGGCAGGCCCAGGCTCTCTCATGTCTAAAGTCACTTCCTAGCCAGGCATGGTGGTGCACGCTTGTAACCCTAGTACTTGTGAGGCTGAAATAGGATTGCAGGTTCGCTGCCAGCCTCAGCAACTTAGTGAGGCCCTCTGCAACTTTGTGAGATCCTGTTTCAAAATAAAACAGGGCTGGGAGTGCAGCTACGAGGTAGAATGCCCCTGAGTTCAGTCCCCAGTACCACCAAAAAGGAAAAGTCCTTCCCTGAGCTAGGCCTGGTGCCGCAAGCCTGTAATCCTAGTACTTGGGAGGCTGACACAGGGTCTAAGGTTCGCTGCCAGCCTCAGCAACTTAGTGAGGTCCTCTGCAACTTTGTGAGATCCTGTTTCAAAATAAAACAGGGCTGGGAGTGCAGCTGGGAGGTAGAATGCCCCTGAGTTCAATCCCCAGTACCACCAAAAAGGAAAAGTCCTTCCTTGAGCTGGGCATGGTGGTGCACACTTGTAATCCTAGTACTTGGGGAGGCTGAGACAGGAGGATCACAGGTTCAAGGAAAACCTCAGAAACTTAGCGAGACTCAGCAACCTAGCACGAAAGAGCCTGTTTCAGAACAAAAAAAGGGTTGAATGTATAGCTTGGAGGTAGAATGCCTCTGAGTTCAATCCCCAGCACCACACACAAACACAAATAGTCATTCCCTGGACTTAGAATAACCTTGCCTCAGTTCCTCTCCCCAGTCTAGATGATCTGGATGAGCTATGATCAGGCTGGGGATGTACCTCTGGTAGAGTGCTTGCCTATTAGTGTACAAAAGACCCTGCGATTGGTCTCCAGCACGACAACAGAAAAAAACAACCTGCCTCTTTAACTTGACACAAGCTGTATTTCACATACAAATATCCCTAACATTTACTGATGTTTCCTTGATGCACTCCCTGGCCATATTTTCCAAGGACTCACTCCTTGTCATTCAAGTCTTGGCTCTGATAGCATTTCCATGGAGAGGGCTTTTCCAGACCACCAAACTGGTGGAGTATTACTGATTCTTCACTCTACTCAGCTAAAGTCACTTTCTAGCCAGGCAGGGTGGTGCCTGGCTCAGCATTCCTCAAAGGATTTGACTTTCTGTGTCCTGTTTTCTTCACTGTTATCACAACAGTCTGGGGAAGAGATGACACCTTCCATTGTGTCCCCACCCCTGACCATTCGCACTTACCATCTGGCCCTGTTTGGCCATCTTTTTGATGTCGGCAATGATTTTCTTCTCCTGGGTTTCTAGTTTCTGCCGCTCCCGGTCCAGCTCCCGCATGGCGCGGTTCAGGGCCCGCTGGTTCTGCCGCAGCAGTTCCTCTGGTGTCTTCCGGCGCCCAAACAACAGGTCCATGGTGGTAGGAGCCCGCTGGCAGGCCTGGGACAACTATAAGGCCTAGCTGTAGGGTGTGGGTCCCAGAAGGACAAGAAGCAGACCGGTCAGAGGGGAATAGGAGTGGGTACAAGAGATATGAACGGGAAATAGGGATATATGGGCAGCCTTGGGGACAATGAGGACAACCAAAGTTATCCACTATGCTGGGCCAAGCCCCTCCATTATCTTGTCCTGAGATGCTGGGGCAAATTCGGCCGCTTTTTCCAGACCCAGGGGTGTAGCCCTATAGTCTTAGATGGACTGAACCTGGAAACTGACGGGAGTTGGTGCACTGCTGGGGAGTCTGGGATCCTGAGCAACGCGGAGTGGGCAAGGTGGGCGGAGGCCCTGAATGCCAAGATCAGGGTGGATGTGGGGGCTCCGAGAGTGGGAAAATGGCATCAGGACTGGGACCACTTAATGCTGAGGGAACCTGGCTTCGGAGGACACAGCTGGGGGTACAGGCACCCTGTACACCGAGGGCAAGGCAGTGTTGGGAACCCCGACAGACCGAGGAAGGGGCGAGGCACAAGAGAAGCCCTCGCACGCCAGTACTCGCCCGAGACCTGCGGCCCAGCTGGGCCACTCACCGGAGCTGGGTCGGGGACTTGCTTCCGCTTCCGGGTCACACTTCTACTGCTCGGATCCTTGGCGCATCCACCAACGACAGACCCCCGGTTCTGTCGCCTCTGCCGCCGCCGTTTCCGGATCAAACGACTTGACGTCACACGCCCCACCCACACCCAGAATGCTGGGACGTGGTAGGAGCACGCGCGCACATGCGCAACGGTAAAGGTTGGCGCCGAGGCGCATGCGCACCAGCTCCCGCCTCTCTGCGGAAGGTCCGTGGGCGTTCCCTGAACCTGAGTCCCGCCCTAGCAAGCCGAGCCCAGTCCCGGAGTCTAGGCTCCCGCCCAAGTCGTGCAAGTCATTTTAGGCACTCGGGGGTTCCCGCATCCCACCCATTTTAGAGCATTTGGTTCATCCGGGCAATAGTGACTTCTGCCTGCGGTCTTGGACACCACCGGGCAGAAGACTCTGCAGGCACACACACAGCAAAAGGGCAAAGCTACAAATGACTTGTACTTTGTCCTAGGCTGGCCTTTTGGCCAGGAACCCAAGGATTACTGAATTCTGCTCTCCTCATTCTAGAGTGACCAGCATCCCACCCAACCCAAGGCTACCCCAGGCACGGGGCAGCCTGTTGTAGGGTAACCCAATGCCACCTGTGACCATACACCTTCCACCACCCTCACCCTCTTCAGATCCCTGCTGGACTTTACCTGTCCCTCCCATCCCATAGAAGGAAGAGGCAGAGGCCATGCAGTAACATTCCCCTTTAATAGCCTGGTGGGACCTCCAGTGGTGGAGAAGTGGGTTGCCTGGGCCCAGTTACCCAGGCCCCTTGCTCACCCACCCCCCGCCCAGAGTGGGGGGGCTGGACAGCACCCAGCGGGGGTGGTGGTGGTGGCTAGACAAGCCAATTCATTTCCCATCGCTGAGCAGGTGTAGGAGGGTAGAGGCATTGCTGACCATAATCATGAGGTGGTTAAAAAAAAAATAACTAGGGGCAGGTGGCAGGGAGGGGAGGCAAGACCAAGGCAGGGGATTCCCCAGCCACCTGCTCCCCTAGACCCTGGCCCCTAGCCCCCAATAAATATTTGCAGGGGATGCCGGGGCTGGTGACCCTGGCAGGGGGCGGGTATGCGCCAACCCTATTTCAGGCAGCGCTCGAAGTAGGTGGAGCCGATGTAGCCACCTCGCATGGAGCGCTGCACGTTCTGCTCAAACAGCCTCCGGTTGTTCTGTAGGACCTCGGCGGCCTCCTTGTTCAGTGGGTCCTCAGGGTTGGGCTCCTGTGTCCAGTACAAGTGAGGGTCAACAGGCCAGAGATTGGCCAGAGAGGCAGAAGGCCAATCTCCCCCAGTCACAACTGCCCAGTCCTACTCACCAAAAAGAGATACTGCAGGCCATAAATTATGGAGTTTATCGTAAGGACTGGCTTCCAGTCCTCTCTGTGGACAGAGAGTATCAGGGGTTGGTAAGTGGGAGTCTGCTATAGGCCCTGGCCATACTGGACAGGTCAGGCCCATAGCATGAAAGAATGAGGATATTAAAAACTAAGGGAGGGTAGGGGGCAGGACAGTCCACGGAGAAAGTCAGGGTTGGACCATTAGGAAGATGACTTGGGGATGAAGGGACAAAGGGACACAGACCACAAGGGGCAGGGAAGGGGCAGAGACTGATGCAGCATCCATAAGGTCATGAGGGAGTCTGGCAGGCAGGGCTGGGGAGGGTGGTGGAGGGCCGGTGCCCTCACCTGAGGATGTTGAGGCAGACGTTGCCCTCGAGGTCAATGTTGGGGTGGTAAACCATCGTCTCACACTTCACCTTGGGGGGATCATGAGGGTAACCCTGGCCCACCTAGCTCCAAGAAAAGAGTAGAGATGTAGGTAGGTGCCTGGCAGGGCTTCAGCTGCTGCCTCCTCAATCCATGGAGCCACCTCTGCCCACTTGGGACTCACCTTAAAACTGAACACAAACTTTCCACTCTTGTAGAAGCCCTGGGAAGGAACCAGAGAAGGTGTTAGGGCTCCATTCTGCAGAACCCAAAGGTCTCCCTCTGTCAGTGAGGCCTCAGAGAGTCTAACCATGTGTGCTCTTACCTCATCAGGACAGATAACCAGCTTGAAGTTGAGGAGGTCGTCCGGGTCTGAGAAGCTGATGTCACACGTCTTAGGCAGGTTCAGCTCGTTTATGTCTGGATTTGGGCAGCCGAGAAAGAGGCCACATAAAGGGAGAGGAAGAGAGGGTGAGGCAGTGACAGAAAGAAGTGAGCTCTGGGCTGGTGTTAGAAGAACCCCATGAGCCAGGTGTGGTGACGTGGGCCTGTAATCTCAGTACTCGGGAGGCTGAGACAGGTGGATCGCAGTTCCAGGACAGCCTCATTTAGTGAGACCCTCAGCTACTTAATGAGACCTTGTTTCAAAATAAAAAATAAAAAGGGCTGGGAATGTAGCTTAGAGGTAGAATGCCCCTGGGCTTGGTCAGTAAAAAAAAAAAAAAAAGGCAAGCCCCCATGAACTCCTCCTATGTCCCTGGGGCTCTGTGTTTCACACCTCACCTCTAACCCACTCTCTACTCTCTCTGTTTCTCATTCTCCAGGTGGACTCTTCTGAATACACAACACACCCCAAACATGCATCTTCAGTTGTGGCTCTGTGTCCCACCTCCTGGGCCAGCATGAACCCTAACTCTCCTAAATTCACAGCTCCAAGTGTTCCCAACTCAGCTCCCAAATGACCCTACTCCCATGTGGCCTCCACCCCCAAAGTCCTGGCTTCCAATAGCTTAAGCACCCCAAATCCCAGGTTCCCCAGCCATGACCTTTACTCTCCAGTATTTACCTGTCCACCCAAACTCAAGGACGCTGCCCCCCCCCCCCGCCCTAAATCATCCCCTCTTAACATCACCCATCCCCGGTCCCACTGTCTCTCCTCTGGGTGTCATTCCAAATCCAGGTTCCCACTGACCCCCACACTCTCAAGTCCCT
>PVJS01045396.1:0-16252 GCA_004027185.1 Glis glis
GAGAGAGAGAGAGAGCTGAGGCTGGCCGTGAACCCGGATCCTCCGGTCTCCGCCTCCCAAAGTACTGGGATTATAAGCATGCGCCACCACGCCCGGCCATCTCACCTCATTTTGTTATCATTAATCCTAGAAGACTCACCAGCTGGTCTAGCGGGGCATGGTGGTGCACACCTGAAATTCCAGAACTTGGGAGGCTGAGACAGGAGAATGGCAATGGCAGGTTCCAGGTCGGCACAGCAACTTAGGGAGCCCGTTTCAAAATAAAAATTAAAGCCGGGCGTGGTGGCGCACGCTTGTAATCCCAGCGTGCTGAGGATTGGGAGGCTGAGACTGGAGGATCCGGGTTCACAGCCAGCCTCAGCTACTCAGTGAACCAATTTTTTTTTGGTACTAGGGATTGAACCCAGAGGCATTCCACCTCCAACTTATAACCCCAGGCCAATTTTATTTCTTATTTGGAAACAGGGTCTCACTAGATGGCTGAGAGCCTTGCTAAATTGCCGAGGTTGGCTTTTTTTTTTTTTTTTGCGGTACCGGGGATTGAACCCAGGGGTATTCTACCTCCGAGCTACACCCCCAGCCCTATTTTTTATACTTTATTTTGAAACCGGGTCTCACTAAGTTGCAGAGGGCCTCACTAAGTAGCTGAGGCTGGCCACGAACCCGGATTCTCCGGTTTCTGCCTCCCAAGTACTGGGATTACAAGTGTGCGCCACCACGCCCGGCTCCCGAGATTGGCTTTGAACCTGCAATCCTCCTATCTCAGCCTCCCAAGTACTGGGATTACAAGCGTGCACCACCATGCCTGGCTAAATTGATTCATCTTGATAAATTCTTACCCTAAACCGGGTATGGCGGGACATGCTTGTAATCCAAGTACTTGGGAGGCTGATACAGGAGGATCACAGGTTCATGGCCAGCCTCAGCTACTCAGTGAAGCCCTCTGCAACTTAGTGAGACCCTGTTTTAAAATAAATAATAAAAAATAGGGCTGGGGGTGTAGCTCAGAGGCAGAATGCCCCCAGGTTCAACCCCCAGTTCCAAAAAAAAAAAAAAAAGTAAATTTTTACCCTAAAAGACTCCCGTGACTCTGTCTGATCATGAAGGGTGAAACTCAGAGCACGGGCCCTAGCTGTACTTACAGCAAGCTGATTTTCAGATTGGCAATGCTGCTTGCAGTGGTAAAACCCGTATCGCTGAGGGCTTCCCATTTCAGGATTAAATTATGCCAGTCGGCTGCATTATCCTTAATTTTTCTTGCACTGACAGATAAGACAGGCTTTCTGGGCGTTGCAGTTCCAAGAGTCTTTGCTGGGAGGGAGAAAGAAAAACATAATGATTATGGAACACATGATCATGGTTGTGGGGGGGCGCATATTCTTTTAACTTTCAACACTCCACCTATCTGAAATGCTACCTCAACTGGACAAATAAATGTCACAGAAACTAAGAGGTCTGAATAAACATGAAAGTTCCTGAAATAAGACAAAACAAAAAACATTTAAGACTCACCAGATATAACTGAATCCTTTCCCAGCTAAGTAACTGAGGCTGGCTTCGAACCTGTGATCATACTTTCTCAGCCTCCCAAGTACTGGGATTACAAGCATGCGCCACCACATCTGGCTTAATTTTTTATTTTGAAACAGGGTCTTGCTAGGTTGTTGAGAGTCTTGCTACCTTGCTGGGGCTGTCCTCGAATCTGTGATTCTCCTGTCTTAGCCTCCCAACTACTGGGATTACGGACATGTGCCACCATGCCCAGCTCTCAACACTTATCTAAATCCTCATCTGCAGTCCCCGGATCTCCAGTTAAAGGGAACTATTGGCAGCCTTTGAAAGGGCCTTTAAACCTGTGGTTCTCTCTGCTGGAAAGCTCCTTCCTTTCTCAAGTTAGTGCTGCCATCCCCCAAGCCTCACCCACATTTGACTGCCTGGGGGAAGCAACTCCCAGACCACCAAGAGCTGACTCCAGCTGTTTGTTCTCCCTCAGCTCTCCTGTGTCCTCCTTCCTTCTCTGCTTAGAACCCCACAGACACCCTTGAGAAGTCCAGGACACACAACAGCTAGATGGTTTGGCATCTAGACTCAACACTATGTTGCCTGGGTCAGACTGCCAGCTGTCAGCTGTGAGGTCTGGGCACTAGTCAAATTCTTAGAGCCTTAATGTTCTCATGTGTAAAGTGGGGATAAAAATCATACCTGCTTCTGCTGGGTATGGTGGCACACACCTATAACCACAGTTCTTCAGAGGCTGAGACAGGACGATTGCAGGTTCGAGGCCAGCACATGGTAACTTAGCAAGACCTTGTTTCAAAATAAAAGATAAAATGGGGTTCAGGTGTGGCTCAGAGGTAGCATGCCTCTCGGTTCAATCCCCACTATCACATACACAAAAAAATAGCACCTGCTTCATGGGGTGGTTGAGAGTAGATAATGTATGTCCAGCTGTAAGGGCCTGGTGCACATCAAGCATCCAGTTTACTACCTGATATCCCAAGGGCCTTTGCTACCCAAGCTGCCTGTCCCTTCTCCAGCGTGGTCCTCTCCCACTTGCTCACTGGGCCTCAGTGCTGGCTCCGTACAAGCTCTGACTTTGACTTGGAATGTGTTCTTGCCCTCAGTGTGTGCCCTCATTCACCTGGTATCCTGTAGAGCTCTACTTCTGAATGTACTGATTTTTTTTTTTTTTGCGGTACCGGGGATTGAACGCAGGGGCATTCTACCTCCGCGCTACGCCCCCAGCCCTATTTTTTATACTTTATTTTGAAACCGGGTCTCACGAAGTTGCGGAGGGCCTCACTAGGGAGGGAGAGAGAGAGAGAGACAGACAGACAGACAGACAGACAGACAGGGAGAGAGCTGAGGCTGGCCGCGAACCCGGATCCTCCGGTCTCCGCCTCCCAAAGTACTGGGATTACAAGCGTGCGCCACCACGCCCGGCTGTACTGATTTTTTATTCAATCTTGTGTGTGTGTGTGCGCGCGCGCGTGGTACTGGGGATTGAACCCAGGGGCATTTTACCTCGGAGATACACCCCCGGCCCTATTTTATTTTTGTTTTGAAACAGTGTCTCACTAGGTTGATGAGAGTCGCTACTTGCTGAGGCTGTCCTCGAACCTGCGATCCTCCTGTTAGCCTTCCAAATACTGGGATTGCAGGCGTGTGCCACCACGCCCAGCTCCTCGCGGACAGTTTTATAACAAGCAGAACGCTCCGCGGCTGGTAACCCCGCTCCAGGGAGTTCAGGGAAGGGTTGGGACAGGCGAGTCTTGATAGTGTGCTCCGCTAATGCTAATTTATAAAGACGATAATTACAATCTGAGTGTCAGGCTCACACTCCTTTGCGTACACCATCCCGTTCAGTTGTCACTGCACACGTGATAAAGCAGGCTCCGTAAAACTGGCTCCTGGGCCGACTGCAGAGCCCGCGCGGGGCCAGCAGGCTGGGCTGGGCCATGCGCGACTCCCATATAATCCGGGGGCTCCCCTGCTTCTGGCCCAGCCCGCAGCCCCAGCCGTAGACACGCACAGTCACCCCTCGCCCGGGCACCAGCCCTTTCACTCACCTTCCATTCGGCCCGCAGGTATCCCAGGAAGGAGACCGAAGCCCCGCCCATCACCACAGGAAGTTACGTCACTTCCGCCGCTCGCTGACACTTGTGGCTCGGCCGCTCTAGCCCCCGGCGGAGTCGACTGCCGCTCCGGGGCCGCCCCCGTTGCCCTGGAAACGGGCTCCCGGCAGCCCCCGCGGCCGGCGTCCATCCCCCGCCTCCCCGGCCCGGCGGGGCCGACGAGTCCGGAGGGGCCGCCGCGGGAGGTGAGTCCGGCGACGCCGCGGGCCGCCCCGCGCCCTCCCTCGGCCTCGCTCACGCCCCCGGCCACCCTCCCCTCGCCTCAGCCCCGGGTCTCCGCTCGCCGCTCCCCCGGCCCACCGTCCGCCCGCGCGGAGCGACGCGACCCCGCGCCCCACGCCCGAGCGCCTGGCAGAAGCCCGCGGTCCGCAGAGGGACCGGCTTCGCTGGGTGCTCCGACCCCACGCTGGGGCCCGCCGCCCCTCGCTGCTCCCAGGCCGGGCCCCACCCTTGCGTCCCGGTGCCCGCTGGTCCCCTGGGCTCCGGCAGCCTCAGCCCTGTGATTGACATTGTGCTCGGTCCCCTGACCCGCTCAGCCCGTGTTTTTAAATCCGCCCGCCGGCAGGCCTTGACACCTAGTAGGTGTCCAGTAAGTGTTCGTTGAGTGAATGAGCGACTCCCCCTCTCAATCTTGTTATAAGGCCCTGGAGGCAGAATGGGGGATCCCGGGGTCAGGTCACAGTGCCCCCCTTTCCTAGCGGTATGCTAGAGCAAGTGCCATCGCCTCTGAGACCCACTTTCATCATCAGTAAAGTGGAGGTAACAGTTTGTGCCTCGGGGTGGTGGGAGGATTAAATGGGTCAGTGTCTGCAAAGTTAAGCACAGTGCCTGGCGCAGGCTTCTCCATAAAGGATAGGCTCTGCCCTCATCCCTGCATCGGTGCTGCCCTCTCTTCTTTTGCTTTCCTCTTGTCCCTTATGCCTTCCGACTTCTCATTACTTTAGTTTCTCCTACTCCCATTTCTCTTCCCTGCTCTTTGTTCTTCCTCTCTTTCCCACTGAGAATTTTATTCTGTTGCTTCTCTTCTCTGTTGACAGAATGTGGGGTGCCAGCCTGGGTGCACCCTTCTCTTCTCTACTGGAGTGATGAGTTGCACTTGTGGTTGACTGCCTCCTTGCAGCCAAGGTCTTAGAATCTTTAAGAAAGGGAGTTCTGGGAAATCCCTGAGCCCAGATTCAGGCATGGGCAGGATCTGTGAAGGAAACCATGGTGCCTCTTGTCACCAGTGAGTCCTGGTCTTCTCAGCTGTAAGACTCTGAACTTAGGATAGATTTCTTCCACAGGAATTGTCTACTAAGTAGCTTTTGGTAGGTTTAAGTTACTTTGTAGCCACATTGTTTTTTCTTCCTACCGGATTTGTTGTCTTTTTTTTTTTTCCTTAGAGAAGTTACACTTCACGTTTGAGGAGGATCTCATTTCATATTAACCTCTATGTAATTGGAACAAAATGTACTGGAACTTAGTAGGAAAAGGAAAGGGAAGGAAACAAACATCAGGTGGAGCAATTGATTGAACTTGGAAAGGTGAGGAGCAGGTCCGGGAACCATTATACACATAATGATAGTAAGCTTGGCGTCAAGCATGGAGAGAGTTCTGGGTATGGTGATAGGCAGGAGCTTGGCAGCTGTGAATTGTTGAGGTAGAGTGAGCTGTTCAGAATGTGTTCAGTTGAACATGAATGTATTCTTTGACCCTGAACAGAAGAGTTCCAGTGAATTTTTGCCATTATCTTATATTTAGGGCTATCATATTTGGGGAAATCTGGTACAGTGTTTTGAAAGAGATTAATTCAGCACATATTTGTTGAGTCTTGATTGTACCATACTCTCTACTGGGTTTACTGGGGATTGAACCCAGGGCCCAGGGCCATTCTACCTCTGACCTACACCCCAGCCCTATTTATTTATTTATTGGTACTGGGATTGAACCCAGGGGCATTCTACCTCTGAGCTATACCCCCTGCCCTATTTTATTTTTTAATTTGGAAACGGTCTTGCTAAGTTGCTGAGAGCCTCGCTAAATTGTTGAGGCTGGCTTTGAACCTGTGCCTCCCAAATACTGGGATTACAGGCCCCCAAATACTGAGATTACGGGCATGCGCCACCACACCTGGCTTATTTTTTATTTTGAATCAGGGTCTCACCAAGTTGCTGAGGGTCTTGTTAAATTGCTCAAGCTCGCCTCAAACCTGTGATCCTCCTGTCAGCCTCCCAAGTACTGGGATTATAGGTATGCTCCACGACGTCCGGCTTCTACTGGGCTTTTGAAGTACCACAAAGTATTCAGACCAGAAAGATTAGTAAGGGTCCGTTGAAGGAGATCATGGACTCTTTCCGGAGCTTGAGGTAATGATGGTGGTGCTTTGAGGTAGCTGCCCTCATGGAGTTCTGTGAAAGAGGGAAGTGCTGAGTGTCTGAGGGGATCTGAAGGTTTCCTGGTGGAGAACCGTCCTTTAGGGTGTGTATGGGGGAATGGGGAAAGGACTTTGCTCTACAGAGACATACAGGTCATGGTATGTTCAGGGTCTGGGGTGGAAAGCGCACTGGGGAAGAAGGGCCTGAGATGAAGTTAGAAGCTTCTCTTTGTTGGCATGTCTCTGCTTGGGTGAGGTTTTAGCCTGTGAGACTGGCTGGCCAGCAGGGATGGGAGCAGGGAAGTAACAGTTTCATCTGAAAGATAAATTACCGCCTCAACCCTCATGTGTTCTGCCATAGAATTTAACATTTAAAAGAATTAATAGGTATCACTAGACCTTAAAAATAAATTTTACACTGAGGATACTAATTGTCACTTTCTAGAGATTTCGGAGAGAACCCTTAAACCATTAGTGTTATCAAAGCCCTCTGGCGACATTGTACTGCTAAGTAGATGATCATTGTACTGCTAAGCAGACGATTCAAATGCTACATTAGTCCTAGCTCCAGTTTTGAAAAACTGTCCATCAAGGTGGCAGTGGGTGTTATCAGTCAGTGAGGAGGCCTACCTGCCACCTTTCGTGTTTATTAGATTGAAGGGACTTATGGGGGAGAGAAGCATTGTGACTTGAAGGAGAAAGTCATAGAGCGGTGTTTCATATTTTGAAATATTTGTGACCGTGAAGCATTATTCTTTTTTTTTTTTTGCGGTACTGGGGATTGAACCCAGAGGCATTCTACCTCCGCGGTACACCCCCCGGCCCTATTTTTTTATACTTTATTTTGAAACCGGGTCTCACGAAGTTGCAGAGGGCCTCACTAGGTAGAGAGAGAGAGAGAGAGAGAGACAGGGAGAGAGAGAGAGAGAGAGAGCGAGAGCGAGCGAGCGCTGAGGCTGGCCGCGAACCCAGATCCTCCGGTCTCTGCCTCCCAAAGTACTGGGATTACAAGCGTGCGCCACCACGCCCGGCTAGCATTATTCATTTTAAAGATTGGATCGAAAATACTTGTTTGCAGTGAGACCTGAAGTTAACATTTTATTTATTCATTCCACAAATCTTTTTTGTTTTGTTTTTGTTTTGTACTGGGGATTGAACTCAGGGGCATTCTTACTCCAAGCTACACCCCCCCAATCTTATTTTATTTTTTATTATGAATGTATGTATGTATGTATGTATTTTATGGTACTAGGGATTGAGCCCAGAGACATTCTACCTCTGAGCTACACTACCAGCCCTAAGAACTGGGGATTGAACCCAGGGGCATTCTACCTCTAACCTCCCCCTGCAGCCCTATTTTTTATTCTTTATTTTGAAACAGGGTCTCACTAAGTTGTGGAGGGCCTCACTAAGTAGCTGAGGCTGGCTGTGAACCTGTGATCCTCCTGTCTTAGCCTCCCATGTACTGGGATTATAAGCATGCGCCACCACACCTAGCTTATTTTTTATTTTGAAACAGGGTCTCTCAGTAGGTTGCTGAGACCTTGACAAGTTGCTGAATTGGCCTCAAATCTATGATCCTCCTGTTTCAGCCTCCCAAATACTGGGATGATAAGCATGCGCCACCATATCCAGCTCACAAATACTTGCACAGAACAAAGGTACCATTAGGTACTAGGGATTAGTAAGCCAGAGAAAATTCATGTGGTTTACCTTGTCATGGGAGAGACATTACTAAATTGTTTAGCAAATGAAGTAATTAGAGGTTGTGATGAGAATTAGGAAGGGCATGTTGATAAATAAAGGGGACTTTGGGATACTTTTTTTTTTTTTTTTTTTGGCGGTACCGGCGATTGAACCCAGGGGCATTCTACCTCCGCACTACACCCCCGACCCTATTTTTTATCCTTTATTTTGAAACTGGGTCTCACAAAGTTGCGGAGGGCCTCACTAAGTAGCTGAGGCTGGCCACAAACCCGGATCCTCTGGTCTCAGCCTCCCAAGTACTGGGATTACAAGCCTGCGCCACCACGCCCGGTGACTTTGGGATACTTTTAAGGGATCTGGCCAGGGGAAGCCTTTCTGTAGTGGTAATATTTCAGCTGAGATCCCAGGGTTGAGAAGAAGCCAGATCTACGAAGTGAGAAGATCATTCTGATTAGTGGTGCTAATGAGGAAGGAATCCTGAGATGGGGAATAGGGGGTCCCTTTGGCTAGCTCTTGCTCTTGGAAGAGAAGTAGAGAAGGGTAGAGATGCCTTGGAGGGGGTGAGGCCGCACATGGTAAAGCATTTGGTTTCATTCTTTTTTTTATTCTTTTTTGTGCTATGGATTGAACCCACGGGCAATCTACCTCCGAGCTACACCCCCAGCCGTTTTATTTTTTATTTGGAAACAGGGTCTTGCTAAGTTGCTAAGGGCCTAAGTTGCTGAGGCTGGCTTCGAACCTGTGATCCTCCTGTCTCAGCCTCCCAAGTACTGGGATTACAGGTATGTGCCACCAAGGCAGGCTGGTTTTTATTCTTAGAACATTAGGGAACTGTTATGGTGGAAGCCGTGCTGTGGGCTCTTTCCCTCGATTCAAATAGATATGTTGAAGCTGGGCGTGGTGGTGCATGCTTGTAATCCCAGTACTTGGGAGGCTGAGACAGGAAGATCGCAGGTTCGTGGCCAGCCTCAGCTACTTAGTGAGGCCCTCTGCAACTTAGTGAGACCCTGTTTCAAAATAAAGAATAAAAAAATAGGGCTGGGAGTGTAGCTCGGAGGTAGAACACCCCTGGGTTCAATCCCCAGTACCGGAAAAAATAAAAAACCAGATATGTTGAGCGGGCATGGTGCCTCACGCTTGTAATTCCAGTACTTGGGAGGCTGAGACCAAGGATCTGGGTTCGCTGCCAGCCTCAGCTACTTAGTGAGGCCCTCTGCAACTTCGTGAGATCCTGTTTCAAAATAAAGAATAAGGCCGGGTGTGGTGGCGCACGCTTGTAATCCCAGTACTTTGGGAGGCGGAGACCGGAGGATCCGGGTTCGCGGCCAGCCTCAGCTCTCTCGCTCTCTCTCTCTCCCTGTCTGTCTGTCTGTCTCTCTCTCCCTTTCTCTCTCTCCCTCTCTCCTTAGTGAGGCCCTCCGCAACTTCGTGAGACCCGGTTTCAAAATAAAGTATAAAAAATAGGGCCAGGGGTGTAGTGCGGAGATAGAACGCCCCTGCGTTCCATTCCCGGTACCGCAAAAAAAAATAAATAAATAAAAAAAAATAAAGAATAAGCCGGGTGTGGTGGCGCACACTTGTAATCCCAGTACTTTGGGAGGCGGAGACCGGAGGATCCGGGTTCATGGCCAGCCTCAGCTCGCGTTCTCTCTCTCTCTCTGTCTCTCTCTCTCTGTCTACCTAGTGAGGCCCTCCGCAACTTCGTGAAACCTGGTTACAAAATAAAGTATAAAAAATAGGGCCGGGGGTGTGGCGTGGAGGTAGAACGCCCCTGGGTTCAATCCCTGGTACCGCAAAAATAAATAAATAAATAAAAATTAAAAAAATAAAGAATAAAAAAATAGGGCTGGGGGTGTAGCTCAGAGGTAGAATGCCCCTGGGTTCAACCCCCAGTACCACAAAAACAAACAAACAAACAGACAAACAAAAAACAAATAGATATGTTGAATCAGGAAATTAAAACTAATAGTTCGGTTGCAGCTTAAAGAAATCTTTATTACAAAGTCATTAGGAAATAGAAAGGGAAAAGAAGAAAAGCAGTGTGCCTAGAAGACATGCTGGAGAGCCCGAAAGTAGAATTCTCCCTCCTCTCAGACCCCGGCCCTTAAATGCGGTTTTCTTACTGGTATGTTCTTATTGGCATTACCAAGACAAAGGGGTTGTAATTTATTTCTTTTTTTTTTTTTGTGGTACTGGAGATTGAACCCAGGGGCATTCTACCTCCGAGCTACACCCCCAGCCCTATTTTCTAATTCTTTATTTTGAAACAGGATCTCACTAAATTGCAGAGGGCCTCACTAAGTAGCTGAGGCTGGCCATGAATCCAGATCCTCCAGTCTCAGCCTTCCAAGTACTGGGATTACAAGCGTGTGCTACCACGCCCAGCTGGTTGTAACTTATTTCTTAGGCAGGTGGTGCCTTCTTGTCTCCGGACAGTGTACTTACTAAGTATAGGAGTTAATAATCTATCTTTTCTACCTCTGTTGTATCGGGCTGTATTGGTTGCCTATCCATTATGGGTGCTTTGAAGTAACCCATGGAGTTTACATTTCGTATACCAAGGCTGGATCACAAAGAAGAGGAGGGAAACAGAGGCACTGATTGCAGCCAGTGCAGCTATGTGTAATCTCTAAGAGCAAGGCATGAGCCTCTTGCTACCTTTATGGCTTTAAAATGTGCCAGGCAGAGCTACTTGTGATCTTAGGGCTTTTAATTGTTTCTGTATATTTTTATGGCTAAAGGCTTTAATTGCCTCTACATTCTTACTATGGGTTAACATCAAGGCAAAGGGAGGGGAGGGGGTGTTCAGGAGTATAACAGGCCAAGCTGAGTTTCTCTCTGCCTGAGTGCCTGGGTGGCACCCAGACTCTGACTGTCTTTTACATTTTTATTGGAAATCAGTACTGGAGCAGTTTCCCAATACCGTCACAGAACCACTGAGGAATCTTGAGTAGGGTAGGTGGTATGGTCTGATTTCTCTATGAAAGAGCTGATTCATGATTTGTTTGTTTGTTATTTGTTTGTTTAATTAAGTGTATTGGGGACTGAACCCAAGGGCATTCTACCTCCGGGCTACACCCCCAGTCCTATTTATTTATTTACTTATTTAATTATTGGTGTTATTGGGAATTGAACCCAGGGACATTCTACCTCCGAGCTATGCCCCCAGCCCTATTTTATTCTTTATTTTGAAACAGGGTCTCACTAAGTTGCGGAGGGCCTCACAAGTTGCTGAGGCTGACTGCGAAACTGTGATTCTCCTGTCTCAGCCTCCCAAGTACTGGGAATTCAAGTGTGTGCCACCACGCCCGGCTCCCTATTTTATCTTTTTATTTTGAAACAGGGTCTTACTAAGTTGCGGAGGGCCTCATGCTGCTGAGGCTGGCCATGAACCTGCAGTCCTCCTGTCTCAGCCTTCCAAGTACTGGGATTACAGGCATGTGCCACCACGCTGGCTCTTTTATTTTTAGTAACAGCTTTATTTATTTGGTATTGGGGGTTGAACTCAGGGGTGCTCTACCACTGAGCTAACCCCCAGCCATTTAAAAAAATTTTATTTTATTTATTTTTTGATACTGTAGATTGAACCTGGGGCATTATACCTCTGAGCTATACTCCTAGCCCTTTTTAGTTTTGAAACAGGGTCTTGCCAGGTTGCTAAGGTTCTTGCTAAATTGCTGAGGCTGGCCTCGAACTTGCAGTCCTCCTGTCTCAGACTCCCAAGTGCTGGGATTATAGGCATGCACCATCACACCTGGCAAATTTTATTTTTGAGACAGGATCTATCTAAGATGCCCAGACTGGCCTTGAACTTGCAATCTTCATACCTTAGCCTCATGAGTTGTTGGGATTGCAGGCTTGTACCACCACTCCTGGTGTTAACAGCTTTATTGATAAATAATTCACATACCACACAATTTACCTATTTAGAGTGCACAATTCAGTGGTTTATAGTATATTAACAGTTCTGTAACCAGCACTACAATCAATTGTACAACTTTTTCATTATCCTGACAGGAAGCCCTACCCCTTAGCCATCCCCCCCACTGTCTTCTTGCAGATGCTAGGCAAGCATTCTACTCTCATTGTGGTTGTGATTTGCATTGGCCTGATGGTTAGATGTATTGAGCACTTCTGTGCTTACTGACCACTTGTGTGTCTTCTTTGAAGGGATGTCTCTGAGCTCCTTTGCCCATTTAAAATTTATTTCATTGCCCGGCATGGGGGCTCACGCCTGTAATCCCAATACTTGGGAGGCTGTGATAGGAGGATCGCAGGTTCAAAGCCAGCCTCAGCAACTTAGTGTGAGGCTGTCAACAACTTAGTGAGAGCCTGTTTCCAAATTAAGAAAAAATAAATAAAATAGGGCGGGGGGTGTAGCTCAGAGGTAGAATGCCCCTGGGTTCAATCCCCAGTAACACACACACACACACACACACACACACACACACACACAGTATTTTATTATTGAGTTTAAGAGTTTATTCTGAACCAGGCATGGTGGCGCATGCTTGTAATCCCAGTACTTGGGAGGCTGAAATAGGAGGATTGCAGGTTCATGGCCAGCCTCAGCTACTTAGTGAGGCCCTCTGCAACTTAGTGAGACCCTGTTTCAAAATAAAAAATAAAATAGGGCTGGGGAATGTAGCTCAGAGGTAGCCCCTGGGTTTAATCCCCAGTACCACTAAAATAATAATAATAGTAATAATAATAATAATGATGATGATAATAACAGAGAAAAAAATTTATTCTGGACACACATTTCCTGTCAGATCTGTATTAGCAAGTACTTTTGACCCCATTCTGCAGGTAGCCATTTCACTTTCTTGGTGTTGTCCTTTCGAGCACAAAAGTCTTTACTTTTGATGAAGACAGAACCCATTCTGCCGCTGTGTATGAGTGTGGGTTCGGGGCAGGCATGGAAGCTGAGGGTGGCCTTAGGAGGCCCTTGCGTTGGTGCAGAGGAGAGAGGCTTTGGCTTCCACCGGGCTCTGCCAGGGCTGAGGTGGGTTTGGAGGTGGAGCTGATGGGACATGGGAGGGATTGCCATAAGGGTGAGGGAGCCGGAGGAGTCACGAACAAGAGCTAGGATTTAAGCTTGAACTACACTTTTTTTTTTTTATTCTTTATTTGGAAACAGGGTCTCACTAAGTTGCGGAGGGCCTCACTAAGTAGCTGAGGCTGGCCGCGAACCCGGATCCTCCAGTTTTAGCCTCCCAAGTGCTAGGATTACAAGTGTCCACCACCACACCGGGCGAACTACACTTTTGATTCAAAATTCGTGTGTGTGTGTGTGTGTGTGTGTGTGTGTGTGTGTGTGTGTGTATACATATAACTATAGCTTCTATATATGTATATAACATATTATGAGCGATCTTTGTAACTTTGTCCTTTCCATATTAACAAATTTTTGATAGTGAGCATTAATTATATAAAAATAAAATTTTCTTTTAAATTGCATAATTTAACCTGGGTGTGGTGGCACACACTTGTAATCTCAGTACTTGGGAGGCTGAGACAGGAGGATTGCAGGTTCAAAGCCAGCCTCGACAACTTAAGTGAGGCTCTCCGCAATTTAGTGAGACTTTGTTTCCAAATAAGAAATAAAATCAGGTTGAGGGTATAACTTGGAGGTAGAATGCCTCTGGGTTCAATCCCCAGTACAAATAAATAAATAAATATAAATAAATTGCATAATTGATGGCATATCAATGTGTATGTGTGCATGTGTGTGTATGCACACTTCCATCCAGGAAACAAAACCTTCACCATTCTTGTGCCTGTTCTTATGCTTTTGAAGATGGAAAGAAGATTGTTGAAATGGAAAGTCTCTTTATCCATAAAATGGGGACAATAATGGTGCCCCCTCCTGAGGGTCTCACGAGTTAGTGTGCTGAGAGCGGTTTCTGTTAGGGAACAGTGTTTGCTGTGACCATTACTGCTCCTGCTGTTCTGTGCACCCTGAGCTCTGCCAAGGTGTCAGCCTGTCGCCAGTGGGGCTCTCACTTGCATTTGCCAGCTAGCCAGCACATTTGCATTTGATTGCTGGATCATGCGGGTCTTGCACACTTTTCTGGAGTGCTTTTATAATCCAAGGTTTCAGAAGCATGGAGTAAATTCTCTTATCCAAGGCTCTCTGGCTCATAAAAAGCTGTAAATTTAAGCTGGGCATGATGGTGTACATGACTGCAATCCCAGCTACTTGGGAGGCTGAGGCAAGTTTGTGGCCAGCCTGGACAACTTGGACCTTGTCTCAAAAAATAAGAGGGGGAGCTATCTGGGGATGCAGCTCAGTAGTAGAGCGCTGTTAGTATGTAGGCGCCCTGGGTTCAGTCCTTAGTACTGCCAAAAAATAGTAAAAAAAAAAAAAGTTACAAATTTATGATCTGGACAGGACCAGTGCTCACAGTTCTGATTTCTGTGGCACTAGGCATTTATTTACAACTATGTGACTTTGGGTAAATTTCTGAACCTTCCAGAGCTTTAGCTTCTGCTAGAAGAGGGTGTGTTAAGTTCTTAATAATCACAGAGAGATGTGATTATTTTTCGTATTTACTTACCTTTGGGAAGATTCTCTTACATGGGCCTTTACCCTGCCTACTTCACTATGCTGGCTGTAGTGATTTTCAGATGAGATAGGAATCTGAAAATGCTTGGGAAACTGATGTGCCTAGCCCTTTTCTAGGTGCCGGGGCTGGGGGGGCGAGCGAGGCAGGTGTGGGCTCTGCTCTTGGGCTCATAGACCGATGTGCACGTGTGCACGTGCAAGCACACTCAAGCAAAAGGCTCATGGAGAAAGCAAAGCAGGGCGGGACGGAGAGTGCGCCATGGGGACGTTCTCAAGGGGTGGTCAGGTAAGGCCTTGTGAAGGAGAGGACTTTCTGGCAGAGACCCACTTGTTGAGACCCTTTTTTAATAAAAGCCAAGTGGCACCCAGAGAAAGAGCAATCTGGGTGGAGGAAACAGCCAGTGCTACTGCCCTGGTCAGGAACAAGTTGGGTGAATTTGATCAGAAGAGGACTCAGGAGTCTGTCAGTCAACTGTAAAAGTAGAAACCCCACAGCTCAAGGAGACCAAAAATCCAGCATCCCAAGAAGTTTTTACTAGAGGGGCTTGAAGAGCCCAAGGAAGCCACAGAAGCTGAAGAGCTAAATACGCCTCCAGGTCTAATGAGGCACAGGGCAGCTGCCAGTACCTGTGATTGTCTGTCAGAGCTGGGACTGGGGGGTTGACCAGGGCCCGGGACTTGGGGGAAGTGACCTCGATTCAAGTGTCAGCTGTTTGGTCTTGGCCGAGTCTTGTGACCCCCCAGCCCTCTGGACCTGGGAGTGCGCACTTTGTTAACCATGCCGTGCTGGGTGAGGCTGGAAGATCTGCATTCAGGGAAGCTTGGAGTCCGGAGTGCACAGAGGCACGGGCCCCCAGTCGCAGGTGAAGTGCTGGCTCCTAGTGATAACTAGGCAGTGGGGCCTGGGTCTCCACAGGCTCATTAACACCGCAAGCATTTTTCTGTGTCTCTGTGTCTGCTCTGCTAATACAAAGTGACCTTTTCTTTCTTCCCTATCCTGTCCAATCTGGTGACCTTTACAGTTTAGGTTGTTTTCAGTGACGCCTTCTCCACACTCACTTTTTCTTTTCTTTTTTTTTATGGTGCTGGGGATTCAACCCAGGGGCATCCTACCACTAAGCTATACCCCAGCCCGGTTTTATTTTTTATTTGGAAATAGTATCACTAAGTTGCTGAGGGTCTCGCTAAGTTGCTGAGCCTGGCCTTGATCCTGTGATCCTCCTGTCTCAGCCTCCTAAATACTGGAATTACAGGCATGTGCCACCATGCCCAGCTCACACTCATTTTAATCCACACTGATCTCTCCCTCTTCTCATGGAGACCCGTGGATTAGCACTTGATTACGTGGCTTTGTGTCTTGTTGTTTCATCTGCCTCCCTGGCAGGATCATCAGCCTCTTGAAAGGAAAAGCTGCTTTATAATCTTTTGGCTCCTCCATAGTACTTACTACTACAGAAATTATAGGGGCCAGTACATATTGAAGTTCCTTCCTTTCTGTTGGTGCGGATCCTGAAGTACATTATGAACTGAATTGCTCAAAAGTGATTATTTTTTGTGTGTGTGTGGTACTGGGGATGGAACCCAGGGACATTCTACCTCCAAGCTACACCCCTAGCCCATTTTATTTTTTATTTTGAAACAGGGTATCACTAAGCAAAGGGTCTCCTAAATTGCTGAGGCTGGCCGCAAACCTGTGATCCTGTATCAGCCTCCCAGTACTGGGATTAAAAGTGTGTGCCACCAGCCGGGCATGGTGGCGCACGCCTGTAATCCCAGTACTTTGGGAGGCGGAGACCGGAGGATCCGGGTTCATGGCCAGCCTCAGCTCGCTCTCTCTCTCTCTCTCTCTCTCTCTCTCTTTCCCTCTACTTAGTGAGGCCCTCCACAACTTTGTGAGACCCGGTTTCAAAATAAAGTATAAAAAATAGGTCCGGGGGTGTAGCATGGAGGTAGACCGCCCCTGGGTTCAATCCCCGGTACCGCAAAAAA